>JAQIYA010000774.1:0-16912 GCA_034699355.1 Microtritia minima
TTTCTGTTGCGTTCGAATTTCGATTCAAACGCGAATTTTCATACGGACTGCTAATTCCTAAATGAGATCGTCTTATGTGTCGCACTATTTCGTAATGCTTACCAAACACGAGATCGCATTTTTCCCATTTGCAGAAATATAATACTTCTTTCTCATTTAATTTACATGTTTTAATGTAATTTTCAATATCAAGCGAACTATTGTTCGATGAACTTGTGTTTAAACTATAATCGCATTCAATTTGATTTTGTTTCTGTTGTTCATTTAAATCATTCTTATTACTATTTATTTTATTATATTTATTTTGTTTCCTTTTTGAATCCATAATATCCTCATTTAATTTATGCTTAATTATTTTTTCGTCATTCTCAGAATTTTTCTTTAAATTCAGTTTAAATTCGGCATTAATTTTATCAAAACTCTTTTCGTCAATTTTAACTTTGATAATATCTTTACTTAGCGATGCATTTGAAATTGATTTACATTTTCTTGTTGGCAATTCTTTTCTCGAATAGCTATTACTCGAACTGCTATGTTTCGAATTTTTGCTTTTTGCTTTATGTTTTGCTTTGATAACAGTATGTTTGGATATTCTTTCATCGTTACCCTTAACTGCAATATGAGCATCGACTGTAGTTTGTGGTAAATTAATTTGCGGAATGATTTCCTCCATTTTATTCACGCCATCACAATCAGAGCTATCCTTAACACATATTTGCTCACTTATTGCGGAATAATTAAAATGTTTGACTTCAATATGCGACTCAATTGATGTTTCACTCTCTACTGCAAACTCGCAATCTTCGTATTGACAAATAAACCAATTATTTTGGTTTATAACCATTTGTTTATAATGCTGTTGAATATGTTTTGTATTACTTTCATGCAATTGTGCTTTAGATTCGCTTTGATTGTCTAGACATAAACAGTCTTTCATTGTATTTAAATGAGTATTAAGTAATGTTTTGCTTACATTTGTTTCACTTGATTTTATAGTAGCGTTTTCTTCGCTTTCATTTTGAGGAATAGAACTGATTTGAATTTTATTTATAGGTTTGTTAACTATGATTTCAGTGGAGTTTATAAGTTGAGTCGAAACTAGATTTGGACAGACATGAACTGAATGGACGTGTCTTCGAATAGTGTGCGATCGAATGCTTTTGCGAGTAAACAAACATCCTTTGAATAAACATCGATATGAATATGTCTTCATTTTCTTATTGCGAACTAATTTTTTCCGATAATATCTTTTTATATTCTTAACACTACAAATGCCATCCATTTCTTTCAAATATGAGCAAAAATTATCACTTTCATGACCACAATAAGGGATTTTTCTAATTTTTTTTGGTTCAAAGGATTTTTCAACATTTTTATTATAATATCGACTGTAAAAATGTTTAGTAATTCGATGCGAATTAATACCAGAACTTGAATGCGACTTATATTTGCATCTATTGTTGAGACACCGAAACACACGCTTTTCTTTCCGAGTTTTTCTTTTAACTGCCTTTGATTTGTCTAAATTTAATCCACTTTTTCTGTTTACTATTTTCTGTTTTCTGTATACTTTTCTATTCAACATATTGTTGAGCTCACTGTCCCTTCTCTTACTGTCATCTGTTTCGATGTCGTCATTGGCGTCACTAAATTCAGTCAAATGGCTCTTAATATGGGCGACGATGTCCTCCACTTTGCTTTCGATTCGCTTACAATCATTATATTGACATCGAAAGCAATTCGTGTTCTCATCGATTAAATACAATTCATTATATTTGTCTTGATTTTCGGCATTCAATAAAATTGCGTCATTAAATAAATTATATTTCGCTTCGTTTTGCTCGAAAATCTTCTCAAACAGATAGCCGTCTGTAGTCATGAGTTGAACATAACCAGAGTCGACATCATTGACGACACCGTCGACAGTGTCTGTCATTCTCGACAACAATATTAAATATTGTTAATATTAATCATTTGTTCACCAAAATGGAAATTCATTACAACCACTCAATCATATGTTTCTCAATGATTAATAACAATATATATGTTATTAAATACTATTTCTTACAGCAATTTCAAACTCTAATCAGTATGAAGAGTGAGTATAAAAACATACCAAATGTTCGGCCAGTCATTAGGCATACAATATGAGCGCGAATTGCGTTCGAGTTTGAAATCAATTCAATTAATTATTATCGATATTAACAGTAATTCACAACTGATTTCTTTAATGATTGTTTCGCAATAACTAACAGTTAATAAATAACAAAAATAATAATTATAACAAACAAATTAAACTCTGTAGTCGTCATTGTTTTCGTTGTCGTCGTCAGCGTATGGAAACAAAAGCAAACAACTTTGAGAGTCGTTCACATCGTTGACCACATCGTTGACGGCGTGTGACTCTTGTTTGAGAAGAAGCGAACTCTCATTCGCTGTGTTCAGCGACTCATTCGACTCCGATTTGTCGTCTTTGTTGGGCGACATCAGCGATACAGTGGTGTCGTCTTCTCTGCTGTGATGTATTATGGAAGAGCTCTCCTCTTCGGCCAACGACACCGTTTTGGCGCTACTCGTCAGCGCTATTTGTTCGTTGTGTTGCTCACCATCTTTGGCCCCGTCTTTGGTCCCATCTTTGGTGAGAAAGCCTGCGCCGCGTCGAGACTTGCGAAACCTGAAAGTCTTCCTGCTTTGAGCCTTTTGCCGCTGCAGTCGATGTTTGAGTTGTTTGTCCTCATCCCTGTCCGGACTGTTGGACAGCGAAGCGCCCGAACCGTTGTCGGACTGCATGCGAGTGATCACTGACTTGATTTGCTGCTCGTCATCAGTGGTGACGCCTTCGACCAGCGCTTCGCAACTCTGACCCGCGCTGCTGTTGGCCGACTCGCACTTTCGGCTCTCACGACGCTTTATGTGAAGCGTAGACTTTCGGAATAGTTTTGGCTCGGAATGGGTTTGCGAGTGATCTTCTTTGTGCAGATCTGGCCGTAACACGCAATTCAAGTTATTTAGATATGAGTTATTAGTTGTTAGAGTATTCGCATTCAGAGTAATACCTTTATTATCTGAAGAGTCCTCTCTGTGATAGGGATAACTGGTTCGTCGAAGAAAGCCTTCGATGACTCGTTTGCCGCTCTCCCGACTCGACGGCAATTTTACGCTCAGACCTCGCGGAGTAAATCTACTCTCTCTGTCACTCACGCGAAAACTGAGTCCACGAAAGAGCGATGGCTTCGAAGAGGTAGGCGTTTGAAGATATTCGGTTTGCTCGCCATCTTTGACTGGTGTGCTCTGCTGTACGTTAGAGGCGGTCGAACTAATATTAGACAACTTGGAAGCACTGGCGGCCATTTGGAACGCGAAGCTTAGTCGATGACTGTCTCCCTTATCACTACTGCTCTGGTCGGGCACTAATGATTTGGTTCTTTCGTCAGCATTGGTACCCGATTTTCTGTTAATCAATTCTTCTCTCAGTGCTCTCATTTCCGCCATCAGACTCACCAGCAGTTGGCCTAAATGTAAGTTTAATTATTTGATTTATTTTGAATGCAATAGTGGAATACCTTTAGAGCGACCCAATGGTAGACCTATTCCTTGCATCTTCTCTCTCACCAATTGTTGATAATAGTATTCCTGATCGTTGTCGCATATTTTAAGCAAATATTTACACTTAATTATCGGAAATAAGAGAATAAACAAAGGAGTTCTATAAGTGACAACAAAGTCGAGAAAATTCCAAAGAGTGACACCGCTTTGCATTTTGTTGGCTAATTCGCGGATTGTTTTACATATGCGATACCATTCTGTAGTTAATTGTCTTTCAAAGCACACCATCATTATCTTCAGACCTATTGTTATAATATAAATAATATAAATAAGACAACATTTTAGATTTTAGTTATTTTAATTGATCTGAAATTTTTAAAGTACTCTATTAGAGAAAATCATTAGAGCTGATGTATAAAATGAATCACTTTAATTAGGTTTTCTAAAATATTTTTTACAAATATTTGTATTAATCATCTTATGTGAAATTAAACTTTGCTAAAATTTTTGAAGTAAATTAGGTTAAAGAAATGTGTTTATAAAATATCATAAAACTTTTCTCTAACTTTAAATGTTATTTTTGAAATTCTTTTGATTCAAATATTAAGTATTGTAATGGTTTAAAGAAGAAGAGGGAAATCTAGTATTTGTTCCGTTACTGTTTTATAATCTTTTACTTAAATAAATAAATAAGTAAATATTAAAGTATTTTCATAGTTTTCATATTCATAAATTGTATGCTTACCTAAAAATCCGATCTGATGTAAAGTGTGTTGACTTTGTTGGCTTACATTAGGCGATGAAGAATCGCTTCCCTTGATATTTGCTGTCTTAGCTGTTATTGGTGTCAATGTGTTAAGTATAACAGTGAGCGTGAACGTGATGTCGCATTGTCTTAATTTTGGCACTTCTTTATTACCGCTACTGATTCTCATACACATAGGATATATCATATTCATGAGATAAATTTCGCTCTTTTCGGGCGACGAGAACGCACCGCTGCAGACGGTCTCCAGAGTTTGCGTGTCTCCCAATTGAAGCATTTGCAGTGCAATCAATCGTACGGCTACCGATGTAAAGCCTGAAAACACGGTTTATGTTTAAATAGGTTAAAGTGTGTGAACATTGCTATGCGAACAAACCGGGAGGCGATGACTGTGAGAGCGCGACAGCCCATGAGGGAAGTGTTGCCGCACTCTCTCCCGAACCGTGCGATTGGTCGCCGAGCACTATGTTCTGACAAACAGATATCAACGATTTCAAATGCGGCAAATGAACTATATATGGGTGTTTGACAAATGTTAAGTAAACTCCTTTAAGCAGTCTCTTCGCCGCCTCCCAATCAGTGGACCTCTTAATGGCTGACTTCTTGGCAATTTTAGTGAAGGTCTTGTCGAGTCTGCGTAAGACCATAATGAGCGCCGGTCTCATCTGTTCCTGACGCCACTCCGAGTTGGGCAGTATTTCATTCATGTATCTCACGAGTCCTCGACAGGCCATCGTCGGCGGGTCATAGGGAGCCATCTTTAACAGACTGTGCGCTATCTCTGCCAGTCGTAAATGGCATTTCACGTCCAACAGTTCATAACTCGATCCTTTTTGATGCAAATCCGGCAATTTCTTGCTTAAGTCCGCCAATCGAGCTGTGCTTCGACTTAAAAATTCGGCGACAACGTTGAGCAGAGTGTCGCGAGGCCTTCGGAATTCGGTTCGCATTGATTCGCCATCACTGCTATCTGAGTATTGAGTGGTGGGTCGCGCTCGAGATGTTGGGTAATAATTATCGGGAAGGAATCTAAACATAATCAGTAATTTGTAATTTTAATTACAGTGTAAAGTAAAATTTATTTTATTAAATTTTAATATATCATAATTAATTGAACGTTTGGAACATTTATCAGATCTGAAATTAATTTGATTCAAGACTAATATTGTTGTTTTAAAGTGAAAACTGAAAGTTTCATTATCGAAATGATTACCTCGAATGGCTGTCGTCATCGATTTCATACGGTGGAGAACACGCGCCTTTCGAGGCATTCTTAATGCTCGATCCTCTCAGATCGATAGCTCGTTGAGGACCAGAAAAATTTCTATATATATTGAAAAAAGAAGAGTAGACATGAGTTTATTGTAATTTAAAGAGTCAAATGTTGCAGACCTGGTCAGAGCTTCGCAGTTGTATATCAATGTTTTCATGCAAACCGACACGTTGTGAATCATTTGCAATTCAGTCCGCGGACCGCCTGGTGTTTCTTTCTTTGTTGTGAGCGCTTGCATGTGCTTCAGGTGTAGAGGAAGTATTGCTTCTAATATTGTTAACATTTCGTGCCCTCTTTGAGTATCAGAAGCATACGACACAACAGTGACGCACAGAGATATGGCGTCTAATATTGTAAGCGTTTCGGCATCCATTTGGTAACAAAAATCTAAAGCCTATTATAGTATTAAAAGTTAACGTAAATTAATTAACGTTTACACTAAAAGAATAGTCTGTAAGAGTAAACCTTAAGCGGCTTTTCTGCGTCAACCAATTCGAGAATGTCTAACGGATCGACAATGTATTGACCAAATGACTGAAGGAGTTGAAAGAAAGCCTTTGGCTGTACTTTACTGGCGTCACCGAAATTGGAATTGAAGTCCATGTCCAGAATTGGCGCGATTGAGCCAAACATTTGCAAAATGAAAGGCTTTCTATGCAATATATAAAATTGTTTGCAAACAAACTCTATTGTGCGACAGAGGAGACCATTAGTTTGATGGTTGGAATACAGGCGCGTAATTGTGGGCATAATCAGCAAATATCCGTTAAATGCAAAAATATTTTTAAACTGATGCGCGGCATTGATATACGTGGCCATACATAGACGCAGCATAGAAGCGTCTTCGCAGTGAAGAATTAAAGAGCCGTTCACCACATTTAGGAAGAGATGAATTTCGGAGGACTGCGCAAAGAAGCCGGACGTGGCCTCAAACATGCGCGCCACTAACTTAACCCAAACTATTTTATGCAAAGTGTCCATTCCTAACATTTCTTTACCCATAGCACCGGTGTGTTGACCGAAATTCGATTCGAGAGCTTTGCGTGGAAATGCCGGCAGTTTCATGAGTTCTTCGTGCAGAAACAGCACTCGTTGTATACTCAAAAATGATGACTTCACTATCGAGTAACTCATTAATACCTTCGAAATAAAATATCAATTAAAAGTTGTGTTTCAATTAAGATCAATTAAGATGGTGGCGTACTTTTCCGAGTTCGACGAATTGCAAAGTAAACGCTTGTTTCTGCAATTTGGCGATCGCTTCGTTCGGATTCATGTGCACCAGAGATATCTGCGGGTATTGCGAGCGCTTGAAGAAGTAAAAGTCGCGCACGAATGCGTTCAAATTGTGGATTTGATCTGTAATTCAATTCAATTCACTAATGTTTCAAATTTTGTAACACTTACTTGTCTTTGTGTCGACGAGAAAGTATTCGTTATGCTTAGTCTCGTCGATACCAAAAAAGTCCAGACTATCGAGTAATATCTGCGAGAATTGTGTGTCTTCATGAATGGGGAACTGCGAAGGTATAGCACTAGCATCGGGTCCGTGGACTATGATTTTCTTAGCGCTCGGAACGTTAGCTGTTATGAGAAGAGTGGCGTCGCACTGCTCTTTGCGCAGCACTTGTTTGAGATCTTTGAGAAACAATCCGTGAACGTTAGGCACCACTAACCACAGTATAGACAACACATTGGCTATAATTTCTTGACTGCCTTCGACGGGCGCTCTCACGTGATACATGACGAATCCGATCATGTAATTGTATAAAGTGAACGCCGCCTGCGCTGGAAGTCGTGGCACGAAACGAATGAGTCGGCGAAGTATCTGAAAGATGACGGCTTGCTTTTCGCGAGTCAGCTTTTCGAGAAAGTGACGCAAAAACAAAGCCGGATCTTCGACCAGACAGTGCCACACGACTTTGTAGGCGATCTCGTAAACAGAACTTCCTTCGCTGTTCACTTGCGGGTCATCGAGAAGATTGATTATTGTGACCGCAGCCGAACAGAGGCTCGAAGGAAACACTGGTTGTGCCGCCTATTATGTGAAATTGGTTTAGCTATCAATAATAATATTGATAAACAGAACATATACCTGAATGTGATGTGAAACGAGTCGATCTGTTTCGTCGTCTCCCTCTTCGTGCTCGTCGATGGTGTGAAACAAGGCGGGCTCGTAAGCGGCTTGCAATGTGACGGGAACTGTCGAAATGCGAAAGTTCTCCCTCTCTTCGCGTAACTTGTCTTCTTCGTCCTGCAAGGCTTTGGTGACCAATTCTATTTGCTGTTTGCGACGTGTTTTGGTGGCCGCCACGAACGACCTCTGGATGGCCGGCTCTTGACTGATAGTGACCTCTTCGACTTTAGTCTTAGTGACGGGCATATATGGCGGATCGACCACTGGAATCGAATCTAACGCTATTCGAGGTGACGGTAACGTGAATTCGATGGCCGGCGGAGGAATTTTTAGGTACAGATGAGCGCCTTCTTCGAGTCGTGGCCAAACTTGATATCTATTACGCCATAATACATAAAATTTATTAATAGCTATCGATCTTCGTTCAGGAGTTTCCTGATTTAATTCTTGCGAAAACAGTTCGCTCACTAAATCTGGACATTTTAAGCCGCAAATTATAAATGCTGTCGCAGAACAGGCAACCAATTGTTGATCGTTTTCAAGCAGGAAATTCCAAGATATATGCATTAACTCTTCGAAACTGGTTTGTGGCAAAATGAGCGCTCCCTTAATCATCATAGAAATGGGCGAATAAAATGGATTTTTCACTTGAAGGTTGATATACTTAAGAGTAGGGTTTTCTTCCTTTTTAATTTGCATCCTATAATTGGCCACTTCTATGAAAGTCTTTCGCGGGTCATCGCTCTCAGAAAGACCGGTCTCGATGTCGAGATTAGTGGCGTGCGCCAGATATGTGGTGCTGCTGTGAACCGAGTGGTGGCCGTGATTGTCGCGATCCACATATCGGTCCATATTATGCCCGACTGACACTTTCCTCCTGATCGGCGACGACGGACCGGTTACGATCTTTTTCAGTTTCTTTTCTTTCTTAGCGGCATCTTCTTTATCGTCAAATACTCGCAACGACACAATTTCTGGCTGATTATTGTCCGACTCTTCGGCGTACACTTTCCTCACAGCTTTGATAAGTCGAGAACACGAGCGCATGACTCGACGATAACAGTTAGACTGACAGTATTGATGGTGATTGCAATTGAAAGTAAGGCAACTGTTAATTTTCGACATGATCTTAAGCCATGGAATATTGGTTGTGATTTCGCTATCATCGGCTTCGAGTGTGTCAACACTTTCAGGTCCGTGACCGTCATCTGACAAAACTCCGGGCGATTCGTCGCCCGAAACGCGAGACCTTTCAGATGTGTCCGATCTTTCAGAAATGCCGCTCACTTTACGTCGTGATCGTAACGAATCGGTTCTCTTCAAAATGGAGTGATTTTTATCATCATTGTCTTCATTTTCGGCTAAAATCGACTTATGTTTGATGTGTCGATCAATAGTCGTACCCGAAGAGCCTTTTTTCAATTTAATGCTTCTTCTCTTAAAGCTTCCGTGACCGCTACCACCTGTTGACCTCCGAAGAAGATGAGGTCTGCCAACCTGTGACAGACGCTTCGTTTCTAACGCATTGTTGGCCATATCTTCAGTGGCGGAAGTGCTGCTATTGGTGTCATCTTCGCCTTCTGCCTCATGAAGAACAAAACTAATACGTCTCTCACCGAGATGTTGGAGCGGATGAGCGATACCATCCATAGGTCCGCCACTGATGCCCGCCAATGACATCAAACTGTGAGCCGAAGCGTTGCTGAACCCCAAACTGCTCAAAGCCATACTCCATCTTCGGTTTGCGGTGAAAGCTCTGGGCTCGAACTGCGAGCAACGGTCGCGAATCGATGAGCGAGAGGTTCGCGTCGGAAGGTATTGATGCGTTTCGCGCAAGAATGCCGTGATTTCCATGAGTAGCTGACAGGCGACCAATTTGAGCGCAAACGGACACTCACTTCCCGATGGATTCACAAACGCCTCGTCGAGAAAGTCTTCGTCTTCGTCCTCAGCTTTTAATTGTTTCCTTTTACTATCATCAGTCATATTAGGCAACGAGCGTTCAGTATTGATGTCGTTTTGGAAGAGCTCTTCAAGTCTTGCGCCTAACATTTCCGCCCACTGATAGAAAGCCCGACCGGCAGTGCGTTGTAATACGTTTGAAGCTCTTCCGCGGATCACTGAAGCGGCACCACTTCTCGGCGGACCTATAATTCAATTAAAACATTTATTTCTAGTAAGAATAAAAATAATTTAGTATTACGACCTGAAGGTCGAAACAAATTAAAGTTAAGTCGCATCCAAGAGGGCCAAAGTCCACGATTACAGCGGTGCACAAAGTAAGCGCACTCCAGATAAAACGAAGCTCTCGCCACAATCGGCGCGCGCACGTCCAGCATAGCGGCGATTAGTGGCGGGTCGGGGAGAGTGCCGGGCGTACACGACTCTAACAGAAACTGAAATCTAAGCATTCCATCCTTAACAGCTGGAAGTGACACCAATTTCGACTCTCGTATCAAAAGCATGTCTCCGTCATTGACGCGATCGAAATCAAACGAATTTCTTCGCGACAAATCGGGCGTCTCTTCGAAACTTCCGTGCTTTGACTTACTTTTGCCGAACACAAACTTGAACTGGTCTTCCATTCGTTTGCGAGCCTTATTGAAAGTTGTCATATGCGACGACTTCTGCACCGAACTCTGCAGAGAACTTGCTTTGATCTGAGATCTGCTAAAACTAGATCTTCGAGGTATTCGTTCGGACGTCGGCTCAGAACTGGATATCAGCGAAATAGTGGTTCCGTTGTCGAGCATAACTGCAGACTCCGGATGTAAGGAAGAAGTCTGTTCCTGTTTAGATCCCGGTTTGAACCAATTGGACAAATGGAAACCTTTCGAGTCTTTCGCACTCTTAACTCCTTTTTGGACTATCATAACGGCGTCGTCATCGGTGATCGACAATCGAGGAGAGAACACTTTATTGACGCGCAGCGCTCCGTGACTCGAGCTTAGAGTCGAGCCCGGAAGTGGCCAATCATTGGTGCTCTGAGTTTCCTCGTGAAGACTTTGATTGCTCTGAGCCTGTTTCATACCCGCACCGCTGCTCTTCTTTTTGAAAAACAATTTCTTATGACTCGCACGGTCTCCATCTTCCACCAAATGCTGAACCGGTGAGAACTGTCCGCTGCGAAGCTCTTCCTGAGCTCGTCGTAATGCCGATGGACTTTGTTGCGCATCCTTTTTGATTATTAATTGCGCGCTGTCTAACAAACCACTTAATGCCACCTAAAATATGTGACGAAATTGTGATTTTTATTAATATATTAAATCATAAACTGCTAAATATTTAATTTTATAATTTAGAGAACCAAAGATAAAATAAGTAATTTTACTATAAAATATAATTGAATCTTTTTCTTCGATGAATTTCATTAAATTTAATAAAGTTTAATTAGTTCAGTCAAGTATCAACTTCTCAGATCTCTAGCATTACAAGCAAAATATACGAGACATACTTTGCGAAAAGTCCCGCCGTGATTATCCCTGTCCACCGAATTGGCGTCGATTTTAAGAAATTAAAATTAATATTGAAAATATTAAAATATTTCAAAGTTTACGCTATGCATAACAATACCTGACATAACTGATGAACTGCCTTATCTCGCAATATAGAGACATATTTTCTTGAACTTTTAATTCCTTTTGCATTTTAGTCATACGCGTAATAAACGGTTTGAATATATAATTAATTATCACTCCTTCGACGCCTAATAAAGTATTCAAAGTAACAAATAATATTTAACATTATTTAATTAGAGATGTAACGAAAATGTTATGCAATTAGAGATCAAACATAAATAAATTATTAACCTTTGGGACCAATTTTACCAAATCCTGCGCCAAAATTAGTAGAATAACCCGTTCGCGTAGCGCTTCCAGAAGAAGGCGAATCAATAGATTGTTGACCACTGATTATAGGGTTGAGTATTCTTCTATTTTGTTGACCTCCATATAAGTTGTTTGTTTGTGAAGTTTCCGAACAAAAGCCGAGGAATGCGTGAAATAAGTCTACCGTTTCCTGAACTAGTCTTCGCGTTACCATTTCATCAAAAAACTTTGCGAAATGAGTTTCGGACGAGTGGTACAAATAAGAAAGGGTCGTAAGAATGTCTTTTCTCAGCTGAAGAGCGTCAACTTCTCTGTGGCCTTCGCCGCAGCCATGAAGACATCCCAAACGTTTCACTAATCGCATGATTGTATCCATGAATAAATGATGTATAGATAATTCTTCTTTATCAGCATTTTTCGATTTACCACTATTGTTACTGTAATTGATATTATGTACGGCATCGATGGCCGCGCCGGGAGTTGAAACTGTTGCCGGACTTATTGAGCCTATAAAGTAAGAATAAATCAAATTTATTGGGAGAGAAGGGGACGAACACAAAGTAAGGAACAACTGCTAACAAAATTGTAAATAATTAAAATGCAAGCCATACCCGTGTTGTCAATTTCGATGGGAGGAACAAATTTGGGCAGAACTCCCAAATAAATCAATCGATTCAATATCTGGTGAATACACTTACAAACATTAAGCGAACAAACAGATTCTTTGAGTGAAATGGAATGAACTGCCTTCAGAATGACCACAAGACTTAACTGTCCGTTTTTATTAACATAATGTGTAGAACCCGGAGCTTCAGTTGTGGTTTCGCTGAAATAACTAATATTTGAATCGGTCTGACTTCTGCTTATACCCAGTTGTCTGCAATGAGGCGCAAACAATCCATAGGAAGACTCATCTCTCGGCGATTCAGAGGCCTCTTGATTGATGAAGAACTGAACGGACGCGACGGGCGAGTGTTCCGTAATAGTGATGATAGGATTTGGCACACTGTGTGTGAGGGACACCAACTTTTTCGGTGACTTTAATTTGTCGGGCAGTGTTAAGAACTTGTTCTTCGTTTCGGAAGACGAACCGCTGCCGAACCGGTCGAGTAGCAGATGAAGCGATGGCATCGACTTTCCTCTTTGCAGTTCGCTTTTGTCCGACAACACAATCTCTGGGGTTTTCGATTTTCCGTCATCATATCTGCTTAACGCCGACTTCGGTCGCGGCGGCGGAACCAACTCTTTCGAGATGTACATCGATTCGCTTTTAACCTTTTGTCGCTGATCTTTAAGCTTATTGGAAATATGGTCGTCATATTTATAATCACTGCTTTTATTCGACTGTCTATCAATCTTTGGCTTTGGCTTGTCATCGGAATTGCCGGACACGTCCGCAGTCGAACCTTTTTTATGCCTTTTCGGCGTTTTAATTCTTTCGCTTCCGTGTCTGTCCATAGCGGAAGAAGACGGCGAGCCGATGAGCGCCCCGAGACCGAAGCTTCCGAGACCGGGCAGACCGGACAGACCGGAAAACGAAGAGCGACGCAACTCATGCATACTCGTGTGTCTCGACGGCGGACCGAACGACGAGCTCAATATAACACTCTCGCTGTCGAATATGCTCTTCGGTTCGCATTTTCTATTTGTTTCAGTCGTTTGTTGAGTCGTGTGATCCAATTTCGGTACGGGTAGAGACAAACTGCGCGGTCTTATCAGTTCTTTAGTCGACGAGTTTTCGTTTAGAGATGTTAATCTAAAATAAATTAATATATTTATAAACTATTTATTAAGTGCTGATATATTTGCATTACAAATGTTAATTTTTATGATTGAATTTTAAATAAATAATTTTAAAACCTGTTTAATAAGAAGTTAAGCCCCCAATTGATGCCTTCTTCAAGCCATTGAGATGTGAACAAACACCTCAATACGGCCACATCTAAAAACGTGGCCATCGATGGGTCGGAAAGAACTTTCACTTTCAAATCGACATGTTTTGGTTCAACTGTTTTATTAGGACTCGTCGAGTCTTTACTGTCTCTTTTATCGCTGCACACACTTCCCGACGGAATGGTTGGCGAACCAAGAAATGGGAGAGGAGTTGTTGACACGACTTGAGATACCTCTGAACTGGCCATCGATGGCGTTGGAGTCACTTCTCGTTTCAATTCGCCATTTAAATCGTCTGAAAAATATAAATATTTAAATAGTGATTAAAATGAATTAACAGTTTGTTACAAATACACGCCTTTATCGACATTCGATACTCCAATGAAGACATCGCCAAACTTTGGAAGAGTTGATTTCTTTTCATGTCTTGTAGCTCTTAATATTGTGCGCTTCGGTTTCACTTGCGATGTAAAGCTTGTTATACTATTCATATTATATATCGATATTTTAATAATTTATTTATCCCAGAATAATGTTTAAAGTAATAAATTAAGGGACAATAATTCAATTAAACGTATATTAGATTTAAGATTGAGTTATAACGCTATTTAAATTGTTTAAAACTATATTTGTATTTGTTTTGCTAGCATTTAACTTAAAAAACAATTTAATTTAATTTTAAAAAATAATATAAAGAGCATTAAAATAACATACTCTGGATGTTGATAATTAAATAACGGCGTCCATATTTTGTAACCGTTTTCGAGTCGAAAGCTCGTTAAAAAGTCCGACTGCTTTAGACGTGGTATTAATGGCGCGAATAAATAAATAAAAACTTGAATTGTGGTGATTGGAAGCAAATAATATTCCGGCTTTCGAATCACTCCCTGTTCACACTCGGCGTCGGCGCACTCCTCGGCCGCGTCCAGGAGTATCCAATGCAATGTATAAAGTAGTTTAGTCTCTGCTGCCGATAACTTGTCCAAACAACTGCTTCGTCGACCGTATAATAACGCCGCGCAACAATGCATGACATGCGGTAACGCCGACAAAATTAACCGCCATCTAAATAATTAATTTAGATTTTTTCAGTGGTATTTTAAATAATATTAAAATATAAATACGTTTTCTTAATGTAATTAAAATTTTTAATTTAATTTCTATATTAATTGAATAAATTGTGAAATAAATGATAGATATGTGGTATTAATTAATTGAAAATGATTATAAAACCCTATATGACCTGCTAATGCTTTTGATGGCTTCTGTCAAACTGGGAGACAAACCGAACTGAATATTCTGCACCAAAACCTTTTCAAATGATTTGCACGCCTCTCTCTGTTCCATCGCTGCCGCGTCTTGTAATCGACTTATTTTCGGTCGAATAAAAGGACTGAAACATAATAACAACATTAAGGCATCACATAAGATGATAGGTATTCAATGTGAACCTCGTTTGTCTCCATAAGAATGTCTGAATTGGAAGTGGAAGTGATGTCTCATCAATTTCTTCGTCGCACGACTCATCACTTCTTCGTTTAGCCATTTTGTAGTCTAATGTGTGTCACGAATGCGGATTAACATGTTTAGCAAATGTTTACATAATCGAAATAACCGAAACGGAGACTGCGTTCAATCACATCACATCGCATTCACATCCTATTGATTTGCCTCTGCTCTCAGCCTCTCTCTCAGCTTCAGACTCGCATACTTTTATACACTCAACATCTCTTTTCTAGACATTATTTTTAATTGAATCTTATTTTATAAATAAGATTTAACTCAGTTTATTCGTCAATTATGTCAGTTTTGCTTGATTTTTACTTATATTTAAATTTTATTTTTATGATACTTTGTAATGATATCAGCATTAAGTTAAGAATTATTTTTGAATAATTCTCAACAAAGTATTGTAAGAAAGAGACATTTAAGGCTCATGTTTTTGTGGCACAAATATTGATAAACTTTTAATAAAATACAGAATGCAAATTAAGTGTTACATTATGGTTAGAGTTTAACTTGTGATAAAACATGATGTATTAGAAAGTTCGGTGCATCGCATTTTAAATTGCCATTAGAGACCGGCAATCAATATCTGAGTCTCAAAGTCTGGGATTTTGAAACTCACACTTTGACTTACTTTGTTAGACTCAGACTTTGAGACTTTTAGACTCAAAGTCTGAAGTCAAGAGTCCCATACTTAGACTCAGACTTGAGAATAATGATAAAGTTTTAAAGTCTCTAATATTAATATGATAAGTCTATAATAAATATGATTTTGGAAAACTTCAAAATTCAACTTCAATTTTTTAATCATTTCAATCATTTTGAGAAAATTAATGTCAACAATTAAAATAAGATCAAAAATGTTAATTAAATATAAATTAAATGTATGTCATTAAGAAAAATATTTGCCTCATTCATTCTGACTTTGACTGACATATGCTCATGCATTTTAGATGTACGTGCGATAAGTTGCACATAATTGAATCATTTCAATAAGTAATACTTTATTAAAGTGTTGTCCAACAATATTGTTGCGAAGCATTGTTAAGAATTGCTGAAAATTAATTATTAAAATGAAAATCTAAACATAAATTTTAACAAATATTTTAAGTATGAACGAAGTGATCGCACAGATGATGCACTAATATTTGAACTTAAACTTAACTTTACTTATGTATTAATATTATGTAAGTCCATGTCAGCTAAATTCTAATTATCATTAAATCAGCTCTTTTTTATTCTCACTCTTGTTTAAAGTTTTAATAGTATTTTAATCAGTTTTGTTTGGCGAGCCGACAGCTATGGTTTCGGCAATCAATGAGTTCTCATTTCTACTCATTTCTCTTTTCGTCACAATAAATACTAGACTTAGTTATATGAGATGAAAAAAATTGGTTTAAAGATTTAAATAAATTGTGATCAAATACATATACGCATGCGTTGACTGTCAAAACACAGCGCTGTCTCGCACAAGATTTATGTGCAATAGTTTTATATCAAAATAATTCAATCGATATTTCATTAATCCGTATTTATCTGACAATTATTTTGTGAGTAAAAATTGAAAAACATATTTAAAATCGCAAAATCGAGAGAAATGATAGCGAAAATGAGTGATGGGTCACACTCTAAACAGATTGAAGGCTCGCATATCTGAATATGTTGTGATAACATGTTTAACCGGTCTATGGATTATCGTTCACTCTCTCACATCAATAC
Organism: Microtritia minima; assembly: GCA_034699355.1. Lineage (NCBI taxonomy): Eukaryota > Metazoa > Arthropoda > Arachnida > Sarcoptiformes > Euphthiracaridae > Microtritia > Microtritia minima. The sequence goes on from JAQIYA010000774.1 coordinate 16,668, forward strand.
ACAAATCTAAACATCACTACAAAACCCAATAACTGCTCGCTTTATGTTTACACAAATAAATCGTTTTATAATTAGTATTATTTATTATTGACATTAATTTTTGGCGTAGACTTAAAGTGTTTGTTTAAATGAACGCATTTTATTGATAGTGGTTTACGAGTTGTGGTCAAAACATGTCAAGTAAGTTGAAATTGTTGACCGAATTGATGCAATTGAGTGACGCGAACGACGAGTGGAGAGTGAAT
>JAQIYA010000775.1:0-16893 GCA_034699355.1 Microtritia minima
TTATAGTGAACTTTTCGATATAGTGAACGAATTTTTTGGTCCCGAGAGAGTTCACTATATCGAAATTTTACTGTATATATTAATATTAATATTAAGCGAATAAACAAATTAGTATTTATGAACAAATGTTAACTCAAATGTTTTAATCGATAAACGAATTCGAGTCTTATTTGAAATGTTTTGAATTGCCATAAATTGAGTCACAAATTACTATATTTATATTTCGGATACAATTATAAATTATAAATAATTATCGATTCACGAGATTGTGATCACAGTCTTGTTGGTCAGTCGTCGACAGTACGTGATACTCAAATAGATGGCGGACACGCAGAGACAGCACGCGTTGAACAGCAAAGAGTAGAACCAAAGCGGAAGTCGACAACTGAGACATCCGTCCTGAAAGTCACTGCACTTCTGTCGCACCAGTTCTCTCCGCTCTCTCTCGTGCATTGCGCTCACGCTCGTGCTCACTTGCGACGAGCACTGCTCGCACGCGCCCAACTCGACGCAGTAGAACACGTCCCACGTGTAGCAACACATGTCGCGCGCAGAGTGACTGCTGTTGGCGTGCGGCCACTCACGGCTGGCCGCGAGCGCGCACTTCGCGCCGATCGCGTCGATGTCGCACTCCTCGGCGATCGCATTGTCGAACAAACAATTGGAAATCACGAACAAAGCAGTGAACGCACGCATCATATGTCGAATAACAATAATAGCTGTCATGAGAAGTATCGATAGTTTGCGAAAAACTCCCACTTATTCTTCATTTCAATGCATTTTCATTTCAAAAATGACTGACAATTCATTGCAAAAAATGTTTTAGTGATAAGATTAACATATTTATGTTTAGATGACTGTAATTGTATTTAAAGATAACAACTTTAAGATAACTTAAACGCAATAATGAAGTGAATGTGATATTTAATATAGAATTGATTGATGTCTCGAATGTTATACATGTTTACCTTCACTACTGATATGACAGACATATGCGTAAGAATGCAGATGTAGTTATGATATAGTTATGCAACAGAAGTGAACATTTATGTCAAACATCTGTTTCTGCTTTTAGGTTATCATAGCTTAGTATACAACTTAATTGTAATGAAAACTTAGTTTTTTTACAAAATAAATATTTTGTAAAAAATAATGATAATTATTATCGTAACTAAAAGAAGTAAATCAGTAGAAAAATAAATGTGTTTTTTTTGATAATTTTAAAAATAACAAACAAAAAGTGAATAAATCAAACTTTAAGTTCAGAAAACTTTTTCCGAAAATATTCTCTTATTATTGATTTGGTGCTAATATAGCCACCATTTAATGTCTGCTTCTGTTTATTCAAATTTATTCGTCATAACAATGTTTATCTCATTTTGGGCCACAATTTTAATTTTAAATTCATTTCTACAGATATCTGTTATTTCTAAACGAATATAATTATGATTATCAATTTAAAGTAATTAATACATATAATATAATCTTATAAACAATCACTTTATATTATCATCTTATAAATTATTAAATTTAAATCTCTTTAACAAGTTTTTTCTGAAGTATATTCTAATTATGGTCTCTTTAAAAGCTTTAAAATGCATCGTCTATTATGACTAATTTTGAAATAATTAATTTAATATTTGTAAACTAATATTGAGGTTTTGTAATCACTTTTAATATTGAAAAATTAAATTTAATTAATGTATTTATTAAACATTTTTTATATACATATTCCTAATTTAATAATTTTCTAATTTCAATATCCTATAATTAACAATTATGCACATAAGTCACACATTGCATACACTTGTAATAAATATTCGACAATAATTTCTAAAATAAATTTTATTTAAAAACCAAATTTTAGCAAATTATTTAACTATTATTATTTAACTAAAATATGCGCCCTTTAATGATAGTGACTATGATTGATAGCGATAGCGACAGAGGCCGAGAGATGGCAGAGCGATGAGTGCGCGACTCATATGTCTTTGTTACTAAGTTACACATCACGTGATCTCAACGTTTTATTGAAAGAATAGTCATTCAAAAATTATTGTAAACAATATAAACATATCATTAAATGCGACAAAAATAGTTGTGTTTAAACTCACATCCAATTCATGTCTGACCACCGAAACGCCTCACTCTCTCGCCATCACTATAAGCAGCGAATTGAGGCGAAAAGGGGGCCATAAATGGCGTCAACGGTCGACGAGAACGACACCACTGTGAACAGTGGCCACCAATCGCTGGCCGACGGCGACAGCGCCATCGTCGGTGTGATCGCGTTCAAGCCGGCGGTCGCGGTTCAAGAAAACGGCTTGGACGGCGAGCTGAGCGCCGCCATCGACGGCGAGCTGAGCGCCGCCATCGACGGCGAGCGCGAGCGCGAGTCCCTCTTGTCGGTGGAGCCGCACGTGCAGCTCATGCTCACTATTCTGGAGCGACAAATCGCGGGCAAAGCGATGCGATTCAACGCATGCGACGAACTGTGCGTCTACTTCTCGGTCGTCGTGTATTTGGCGGACGTGATCAGCGATTTGAGTGTCGCGCGCCACCACTACATCACTGGACAACACGTGTACGTGTTTTGAGTCAATACTTGTTTGTTTACAAATTATTACAACAATGCAATAGAATAGTGCTTTTGATTTGATATTTAATTTTAAAGTTTGCGAATTACACTGAAAGCTGAGTAAATAAGTGAACACAACAGACATTGTTGTGTCAAACAATTAAATTAAGTTCACTTTATTAGTACTGATAACTATACTTATTATGACTTTTACATTATAACACAATATTTACAATTATAACTAATATTTTTATAGGAATTCTTAATTTTACGCATTTTGCATAATTTTTTTAAAAATATCTATTATTTTGTTGTAATATTAAACCAATATTACACTCAAAGTTGGGTTTTATGTACATTTCGATTTTGTGTGCATAAAATTCATGATTGAGTGAATCTGTAAAGAATAAGTGAATGACAAAGCATTCAATTTTTATTGACATTACATTTTAATCCACATTTCAGTGCTTTCTATGCGACGCTTGCGCTCGTGTTTCTGCCTGTCATTGTTGGCACGGTCTACTGTTTCGCACAGCACTGTCGCGAATACAAGTACTACAAGTCCAGACGCAAGTGGTTCGTGAAGTGCGCGTTGATTGGCTGCCAATTGGTGCGCATCGCCAACTACGTCGAAGCCATCAGATATGGATACCGCGTGCGACACCTGAAGAAGATTGTGGACAATTTGCGCGTTTCGACGGCCGACACGATCGACATCAAGTCCGATCTGATCAACAGCTATGCGTTCATGACATTCAAAGTGCAGAACAGCACCGAAATGGCGTTCATCGACCTCTTTCTCGAATCGGCGCCACAGTTCGCGCTTCAGTTTCTCATACTTCTCAAGAATGACTGCAACTGTGAAACTGGTATTGAAGTATTGTTTAACGAATATTGTTATATTTATTTATTGAATTTGCAGATAAAGTTCAAATACTTTCAATGGTTGTGTCGCTCATTGCCATCGCCTGGGGTTTGGTCTGTTATTACCGCTACGAACGCATGCAAGAACTGCGGAAAGCGAATCTCACATACGATGTAAGTCTCCAATCATTTCAATGCCAACAATACAATCGTTTGCTCATTGTTGCAGGCAATTGCGGTTCAATTCATTTGGCGATTGTTCGAAACATTTTCGCGCGCACTGCCACTCGTGCTGATGGCGTCCGAGGTGGCGCTGTACGCGCTCATTCCGTGCGCCATTCATTTGTGGATTTTGATTGTGTGGCGCATCAAATCGATGAGCAATCGCGACCTCAGGTTCTATTTGGAGGTGTCATTCGATGTGCTGTTCGGCACCATATTTATGGTTCCGTTTTACTTGATAACCGTGTTTATCAAGACATTGTTCCGCACTTCGATCACCACATATTTGCTGTTCATTCTGATGGAGAACACGGTTGTGATGCTCTTCTGGTGCGTTCGCTGTGATGCGCACGTGTGGTATTATCTCCCATCCATTGTTTCCTACATTTTAAGCAGCATTTGTTTTGTTTTATTTCTGGTAAGTTTTATTTCACTTCTTTGCTTTGTTTACAACGAATTTGTCTAATTTTTTTTATAAATAATAACTATATTTGAATTCTATTAGAAAGTGATAAATTTATTTTTATAAAAAATATTTAATGTTATTATAATAACATATTTATAGATATTATATTACACGAAGTTTCATCCAAAACGCGAAAACATTACAATTGGCGGTTATTTCGATCGATTTGTGCCCACAATATTGACTCAAGTGAATCACTTAACACTTATGTAATTAATAACACAATGCAAGACGCTTTTTTATCATTAATTGCATAATTTGTTATTTCAATTTAAAGAAAAACAATTTTATTTCGACGCTGACATTCGAGTTTAATGTCGATTTAGAAATTAATCTTTAAAACCGATGCACCTTTCGTTGTTTTTTGTTTTTTTTTTTGAATATTTCTGATGACAAAGTCATTCCAATATATCACAAAGTTTTGTGAAACAAATTCTGTTACAAATCTTTTGTTGCGTAACACTCGTTATGATAATTTTAACACTCGTTTTATAACACCCTATCGTTTCGTTACATTGACTATGGTTTCCATTTAAGCCTAAATATCACTATTATTTACACCTTATTTTCATAAGACATTAATTTAAAGCAACTCTTTTGTATAAATTCTAAAAAGCATTTTTGAAAGTTTTTTGTAGTCTATATACTCATTATATATTCAAATATCATTTTGTGATTGCATTTAAAACTTTGATAATCAATGAATAGCTTTCAAATATATGTTAATTCGTGACAATTGTATTATTATTGATAATATTATTAATTGAAATAAATATTTTTATATAAATTATAAATGTTTATCTAACATCTCATTCCATTGCATTATATTATATTTTCAAATTTATTGTCACACTCTTATACAACAATAGAACACAAAAGTGTTCCACTCTCTCTACCACTACATGATTGTCATCGATATTGTGATCTATTTTTGTTTTTCCTGCAAAGACACAGATATAGCGATGCGATGCAGAGCACAGTCACGAGCACAGCCGTGCACGCGATGCCAACGACAGCCCAGACCGGGAATCGACACTTCGGCGAGCCGTACCGGTAGTCCGAGCACTGGTGTTTCTCGCGCTGATAAACCCACGCCTCCTTTATGGAGAGAAAGCTCCTGAACTGGTCTTCGTAGAGCGCGGGACTGCAGAGCGCGTACACGGACTGCTGCTGACAGTCGATGAGGTCCCAATGGAAACAACAGCCGTGCTTCAGGCGTTGCGTCGAGTCGTACGTCAGCCAATCGATGAACGCGTGTGCGCGGCATGACTGGAATGCGAGGTCGGCGTTCACTCTCAGGTCACAGTCGTTGCCGAGTCTGACCGGAATGTTGCTGTCGATCAGTTCTTGATATGCGATCGCAGTGTTCGCACACATCCAAACAACAAACGCAATGCATTGCAAACTAATAGTTCTAATACTTGCATACATTTTCGATAGTATTGTTTGAATTATTTATTATAAATTTCATGTCAAAAACACATAATATGATGACTTACACATAAATACATATGTATTTATACATTATTTGCAAAGAACTGTCGAACGCAAACATATGTATAAAGTTGAACATCGAGTTTGGTATCATTTTCTCGTGTAATGCTTAAGAGATTGCATTACCCGTCAAAAAGTGTAACGCTATCGACACTTGCATTCAAATATGACACCACTATTTGTTATGCAATTCTAAAGAATTTTATTTTTTAGAAAGTATTTGCTTTATAAATAGATATTGTTTTTAATAAAATAAGTTGTTAAAGTTTGTAAGTAGAGAAGAGCATTTTAACCTAGGTTAACCTTTTGTAGGGTTAACCTTAGGGTTAAAAGCATATATTTTAACCCAGTTTTAAGGTTAAAGGTTAATGCGTTCATTAACCTAGGGTTAACCTGGTTAACTTTTTTTTAACGAAAATAAATGAAATAAGATAGAAATAGAATATAAATAAAATAAACAAAGTTACTAAACTAGTCAAATATGTATATTGATATGATATAATGACAGTATTCATCTATTTAGTCGTATAAATAATATCCATATATCGGTTTGTCCAGTTATAGAGTCTATAGTATGATAATTATAAACAGGGTTAACCTTTTAGTAGGGTTAACCTTAAGGTTAACATCAAACATTTTAACCTAAGGTTAAGGTTAAGGTTAATAAATATTTTAACCCTTAGAGTTAAAGGTTAATGAATTTTTTAACCTTTTAACCTTTGCTCTTCACTATTTGTAAGAAAGGTTTTATTTGGAGACAATTTTTACAAATAATTTAACAGTTTATGATTATTGAAATGAGTGTTGATTTTGTTAAGAAATCTTAATTTTATTTCAATTGTTTTCTAGATTTTCATTCCTTTTAACAATATGTTTATTTTATAATTCTTTTAAACGCACGTGAATTTCACATTAATCTCTCAATGATTTATCATTTAATTGCACACTATTTATGATTTTATGATAAATATAAGTGTAATTCAGTGATATCTGCATAAAGAATAGTTAGACATACAAGTTATATATATTTATTGATTAATGCAAAACATAGCAAAATGTTGAAGTGATGAATAGTTTAACAAAAATGGTTTATTATTGAAATCACAATCAAATCATTATCACAACCATGTTTGGCACATAAAACAGTTGTGTGCGAATTGAGCTGCACTTGGCATCGATGCACTCTTCAAATGCTTCACTATCTCTCACAATAATATCAATTGGCGAATGACAAGGTCTGACTTAACGGTTAACTTAGTTCTGCAAAATAGGAGAAGAACTCGTGTTTCGGTGTCTTCTCTCAATATTTCTTGTAATTTAAACCCAAACTTATTTCTCTATTGGAAAAGTTCATTAAATTAAATTAAATTTTCATTTTTTAGAATTATTTATAAAAATTATTTTATGCATACATTTATAAACAGATTGTTTGATTGTTTTAGATTTGCACTCAAGTATTACTCATAAAAGCATAATAGCTTTTAATGTATTATTTTAACTTTAGTTTTATAATAATTTATTTTACGTTTGTATGTTATGTTTGAATTTTGGCACATTTACTATACCTTTACATTTGCGATTTACACAATATCTAAAATTGTTTATTTTGTCAAAATCAGCTAAACATGAACGAACTTTTTTTATTACGGTTTGCTTTTATAATAATTGATTAAAACCTATGCATTGTAATAATAAAATGTAAATTAAGTTATTCAATGTTTTCTAATGTAAGTTAATTTTTGTAAATAATATCTAACTTTGTAACCGATTTTGCAATTTTTTAATATCGAAAATTTCAAACTCTAGTTTTAAAAAGAGTGTAACTTTTTTTGGAACGTCTTATGTTTACTAAGTTTTGTTGAGATAACGAGTCTTTGAGTTTCGATACGTATTGAACGCACGCGACGTCAGGCTAAGTGTTGTTATATAAGGAGTGCTTCACAGGAATGGCGGACAACACGACGCGTCGCAGACGTAAGGCCTTGTTTTTGGGGAACGCGTTGCTCGACATTTCGGTGGAGTGCGACCCGAGTCTGCTCGACGCGTACGGCCTCAAGGAGGACGACAACTGCGAGGCCGAGCAGTGGCAGCTGCCGCTCTTCGACGCGCTCCTGGCCATGCCGGCCGTCGTCACCACTCCCGGTACGACACGCGCCACTCGCGCACGTGACTCATACTCACGCATTGCAATCTGTAGGCGGTTCGGCGCAGAACGCGTCGCGCGTCGCGCAGCACGTGCTCTCGGCCAGCACGGGCCCGCATTCGGTGTACTTCGTCGGCTCCGTCGGTCGCGACCGAAGCGGACAAATACTGGCGCGCGCTCTGAACGCGTGCGGCGTTCGCGCCATCTATCACTACGACGGCGACGAGCCGACGGGCGTGTCCGCCGGTCTGGTGACGTGCAGCGCGAAGCGCACGCTGATGGCCAACATCGGCGCGTCGGCCGAACTGCCGCAACAGTTCCTCGAGATGTCTTCGGTGCGGCACGCGCTCAGCGAGGCCATCATCTGCTTCGTGGAGGGCTACTTCCTCACGCACTCGCCCATCAGCGCCATGTCTTTGGCGCGATTCAGCCAACAGTTGGAGTCGAACTTCTTCATCGGTCTGTCGGCCGTGTATGTGGTGACCCAACACTTCGAGGAGTTGATGCACTTGATCCAGTTCGCCGACGCCGTGTTCGCCAACAAAGCCGAAGCGCAGACCTTCTACACGCACTTAACGGGATTCGCGAACTGCGCGGATATCGCGCTCATCGCGAGGACGATCGCCAGACTGGACAAGTCGAAGCCGAGCCACCAGTTGTGGCCCGACGTCAAGCGCTACGTGTTCATCACGCAGGGCTGCGATGACGTCATTGCGGCCAAATTCATGGTCAGCGGCGAAGTAGTTGTCAGCAACTATTGCGTGCCCAAAATCGAGATTAGAGGTGACACCATTGGCGCCGGCGATGCGTTCGCGGGCGCGATCGTGGCCCACCTGGCGCTCGGCAAGAGTGTGGACGAAGCGGTGGTCGCGGCGATCGACATCGCGGCACGCGTTTGTCAGCACAGAGGCTGTGTTCTCACGTGACTGTTCGCACGTGTGTTCATTACTCAATATATCTATGATTTGATATGAATTTACTCTCTTTTATCAGAAAAAGTTTGACAATTAGGAGTATATTTTGATTGTTGTTTTTATTGACCAAATATTTAATAGAATTTATACAAAAAGTTTAATAAAATTGAAGTTGAAATCAATTAAAACATAATTTAATAAACTATGATTTAATTGAGAATTACATATAATTCTAATTATTATTATTATTAATGCATTTATCCATAGATGCAATAAATATACGCGTTCGTAAATATTTGGACACAATTAAAACACATACACTCTTACTTTACGTAAGGTTCGTCTACTTTTTTAATTTAATATTGCGTTATTTTAAATTTGACAAAAAGCTATCTTTCGTATAAAAGTTTTTATCACAAAAGTTCTTTTAATAAGAAGTGTTCATTTATTTTAATTTTCAGAAATTTAGAACATTTCTTTCCAATTGTGTGCTAAACTTATGAATGCATTTCAATAAAATCTTCAATAAATTAATTTGTGTTCGCATTTTGAGAGACAGAAGATTTAAATGCTTAACAAAGTGCAACACTTTCTCGAAAAGTCTTAATAATTATGAAAATTAAAACTAAAGTGTCGAATATATTGTTTAACTGTGAATATATTGCAAATAATGAATCATTAAATCATTATTGCAAACAAATCGCAAACTTTGTTCGCACAGATGGCGCACTAAGAGTGCAGTTGTTTACAACATTGAAGTGTGCGTCGAGTGAACAATACGTCGAATTCGGCTTAAGAGGCACTCTATGGCCGACAACGAGTTGATGGCGAGCCACGTGACACACGACGAGCACATGGCGGAATCACGTGATGGGCTCGTGGAGGAGTACGCGGACTGCGAAGTGAGCACAACGCTCATCGACTTGGACGCGGACGGCGGCGACGCGCGCGCCGCACAGCACGTGACGCTCAAGTGCTACGTGCGGGACTGCGCGTACGCGGCGCAGAGTCCGACTGGACTGCGCATCCACCTGTTGCGCAGACACGACATTCGCCAGAAGTCGAACCTGGCGGTGGACACGGCCGTCGGCGGGAGCGACAGGAGTGCGCGCTTCGCGTGCGCGTTCGACGAGTGCGCGTACGCCGGCGACACGTTCAAGGGATACTGCATCCACATGCGCCACAAACACGGACAGCGCGTCACGCCCGACACGAGACACGTGACGCGCGTGGCGCCGAAGCGCGGCGCGAGTCACGAGCTGTTCGCGTGCACGCGAGCGGACTGCACGTTCGCGGGAAAGTCGCGCAACGCGTTGCGCATGCATTTGTGTAACAAACACGGCATCAGAGTGAAGAGTCTGGACACCATCTTCGACGACACCGCTGAAGACAATCGGAAGAGCAGTGAAGAGCAAACAGAATACAAACAGAGTAAGCACGTGGTCGTGAATGAGAAACAATCGGAAAGTTTGAAAATCAAGAGCGAGCTGACGCCGACGTCACGTGACGCTTCGGTTAAGGCCGAGCGGAAGTCGAGTGTCGTGTCGTACGGCTGCGCGGTTCCGGACTGCGATTACGGCCACCGCGTGCTGCAGAGCGTGCGCTTCCACATGTTGAAGAGACATCACATCAACTATTTGAGTTACGGTCTGCCGATCGTCACCCTCAACGCAGACCAACACGTGGCGCGCGTTCCGCAACAGCTGTTCCGCTGTCCGGTCAACGACTGCAAGTACATCGGACAGACGGTCGGCGCTCTGCAGACGCACGCGAACACCAGACACGCCATCAAATTGGAGGAGAAGAAGGAAGTGGTGATCCGATCTGAAAACACGATTAACGAGAAGAACAGCAAAAGACTGTTCCGATGCGTCGCCAATGACTGCCATTACGCGAACTCCAGTTTTTACGATTTGCTGATTCACAAACAGAACGCTCACAAACGACACATCCATTCGTCGCTGAAGAGAAAACAGTTCAAAGTTTGCCACAACGACAGCAAAGAAGGTTCGAACGACAATTCGGGTGTCAATCCGTTCGCCATTTCGATGAAGAGGAATGCGGTTCTGTCGCTGCGCAACAACGAGGTCTACCGAATAAAGCGCAAATACACGCGTCACGCGAAGCAAGAGTCCAACGAATTGAACAGGAAGTCCAGTTCCACACAAACCGTGATCAACAGACTCAACGACACGCGAAGAAGTGAAACAACTGAGAGACGCACTGTGTTCATACAGCCGTACAGACCGCAAGTGGCCACCGGTCAGCTCAAGAGCCTTTCAAAGTCGTTCAAGTGCCAGTTTCCGGGGTGCGCGTACGCGGGCGTCAGCGGCGAAGAGCTGAAGAACCACGTGAGGTTCGCGCATAAGCGCAATCAGAACAGCGACGGCTCGGTCAACATCTACAAGTGCTATTTCCCGAACTGTGCGCACGTGGCGTACACGGCCGTCATTCTGAAGCAACACATCGCCGAACAGCACAAGCGCGACGTGGCCGTGGCCAAAGCGGCGCAACAGCTCTACAAATGCCAATTCCCGAACTGTCGGTACGTGGGCAGCACTTCGCTCAAAGGTCTGCGCATTCACTTCAAGCGCAACCACGGCAAGAGTGTGGCCAAGAATGCCAGATATCGGCAAAAGGTCAACCAACCAATCACTGCTCAGACACCGACACAGACCGCCAATTCGGCGAACGTCGCGCCGAAGATCACGCCGTTTCAGCGGTTCATCGAGAACAGACAGAAACATCTGAACGAACAGCGAATCAATTACGAGTCTTCGGCGCGAAAGTCCACAATCTTCGGGCATCGAAACCTGATGAGCTTCAAATGTCCGCAATGTCTGTTTTCGGTGGACAACCTCGAAGACCTGCGCGCGCACATCTCGGCGCGACACCCGCAAGACGTGCGACAAACGTTCGTCGCGTCACGTCTGCAACAATGAAATGATAACTTAGTGTTAATTTTGATAGTTTTTGAGTTTTCTATTGATTCCTGAAGTGATCTCATCTATGATTCGCTATTTGTTTCGCAATTCTAATCAACTTTTTGTCATTTTAACTGATTTTTCGAGTAATTATTTCTAATCTTTTGCTTTAATTATTTTATTCGATTTGATTGTCGACTGTTATTCAGGGATATTCGAGAACACAATCTAGTATTTACAACTTATTGAATTGAATTGTCAAAATATCAAATAAACTGTCAGTTTATTAAGTTTTAACAATCGTTTACGACTTCTCAATGAATTTTTCTAATTTTAATTCCAATTTGAATATTAAAGAACACATTTATTACTCTATCATTTGATATACTGTAATATACAGTATATTTTAAAAATTTATAAAATTTTGAGTAAATATAATTACTGTTACTTCAAATTAATAACAATAAAGTAATTTTTACTTAACAAACACTTATGAATGAATGCTTTCCTATGAATGTATGTTTTATTAATAAAATAATTAATGTTTTGACACAACTTTCCATTCAATTATTTATTATTAACTTATTGACATATTTTCACAGAGAATAAAACATAAAATACTTTTAAAATGAAAAAAAAAATAATTTAGTAATCTTTAATATTCCAAAGAATTACAAAAAATTTTAAAACTCACTGTAAAATTAAATATAATTAAAATATTGACGATAAATATAATAATTAATTATGAAATCGATTACGAAGTCAGTCGAAGTGAGAGATTGTTCGGCAATCGTTTGTTTCGCACTTTCTGCGCATCGAAACACTGTTCCGAATCGTATTCGATGTCGCAATCGCTGAAACTGTGCACAAACTCGATGCGCGGTCTTTCGATGGCGATCGCGATCAAAGTGTCGATCGTTCTGTCGCTGATGTTCGGCATCGGATTGAAACTGAACGACTGGAACAGTGGACAGCTTTCGATGACAGCGCACACGCCCGCGTCCGTGATGAGCGCGTTGTCGTAGTAGTATTCGGTCGATATCGAGATCGACTTCAGTTCGGCCAACTTCGAGAGACACTTCATGGCGCTGTCCGATATCTTGTTGAGCGTCAGCAGTGACACGTGTCGCAGTTGAGGCACGTGCACGTCGATGTCGGCGAAGAACGAGTTGCTGAGCGACGCCTTCAGAGTGAGACTCGTCAGCGATCGGCAGCCGGCCAGACAGCGCACCGAAAACACGAGACTCGCGTCGAACGGGTGGACACCGTCGACCACTTCTTCCTTGTCGAACGTTCTTAAGTCCAGTTCCAATCGCTTCAATCGCGTGAAGTGTCGCATCGCGTGGAATATGCGCGCGTGGCTCACGTGCTTGTGGTTCGTGTACGAGAGGGGAATCGCGGTCTCGAGACGCAGGTCGTCAATGGCCGCGCAGGCGAGCGCAATGCCGACGAGGCGGTCGACGAAAGCGGGCGTCAACTCACACCTGAACGTGAGCACAATGCTCAGCTTCTGCAGTGCAGTCATGCGCGCGACGTCTGTCATGAACGCGTTTTGCGAGTCGTAATCGACGTAAAAGTCGTCAATCACTGCTCCGAAGTGTCGCATGCGTTGGCCATAACGGGCCACAAACACGGCCATCAGGTCGGCGCGTTTGCAGCCGTACATCATCTCAACCGCACTCAAGTGGGGAATGAGAACGTCTTCGGCGTTGATGTCCACCAAATTGCGAATGTGGACGCTCTTGAGAGTGCGCACATTCGGACACAGCCGTAGCAGAAGTGCGTAGTGACGCGTGTCGCACTGGAAGGGCGAGTTGAACGCCAGTGTCCGCAACTGTGGTCCACAGCGCGCGCCGAACTCCATGAGCGAATCGTCGCTGATTGCGCGCAGACTCAGTTCCAGTGAAGACAGTGGCGCGCAGTGGTCGCGAATCGCGCGCAGCACTCGTTCGCCGCAATCGACGCCACTGAGACGGACGTCGCACACGTGCGCGCACTTCTTCAGCACAGTCTCGACCACTTTGCTGAGCGTGAGGTCGACGTACTCGCTGTTCGTGGAGGACAGCAGTCGCCGCAATGGCAGCGCGTTTCGGTGTTGCGCGTGGTAGTTGAGGTCGAGGACGCGCGGCGCGCGAAACAGAGAGCGCCGCCACGCGCTGCTGACGCACTCGAAGCGCAGTCTGTCGGCGAACCACAAACAGCTGAGCACGTGTTCGCATAAGTCATCGCAGAAGCGGTCGAAAGAGTCGCGCGAAGACATGATGTGACCACACACTCAAACAACAATGACTTGTTTACTACACGTGAGAGTGAGTGACGTGTTGTGCCAAATGTGACGTCATTTGAGTAAATATTACTCTCAATATTACAAATTGTTTCAAAGTTTTTATTGCAATAAATCATTTCTAATAAATGAAAATATTATTGGAATAAAAGATAATTTTAATTTTATAGAAACAAATTATACATAAAAATATTGATGCACTCAAGAGAATAAAATACAATTTTAAATCTACTAAAATTGATGAATCATTTAGAATCCAAATCTGTATTGTTTCACGTGAGCAGAGGATTGTTGTCTGCTTTTGATTGTTGTGTGGAATGGCTTGTAGTGCTCGTAACGATGGTGTCTGTAATGGAATTGAACTTTTTAAAAATTGTCTCTTCTCTTGTATTGATTGTGTTTAAAGTGAATAACAAATTAAAGCTAAATTATTTAAATTTTTTAAATTTAAATTATTTGATAAACACTGTATTGAATGATATTTTATATTATCATTAATATTGCAATATTAATATAAAAGTGTGCAAAACCTGAGCGGATGTTCAAAGTGAGTGTCAATCCAGTGATTGTGTGGTGAGAAGTGATAGTGATGTGCGTTCGCGATTTCATACCAATTGCCGACATTGTTGTTCGCATTGTTGTCCGAATGGCGAGAGTCAGTGACGAAGCCATCGCTTCGAAGAGTGGGCACCGGTCTGTACGCGTGTCGTCTTCGGTGTCGCTCTTCTTCGCCATTCTTGTGCTCGACGTTGAGGTCGTTGTCCTCCAAGAGAGTCATCCATGGCTTGAATTTGTGGAGATTTACGATAATATGCGGCGATTCGTAGTAATGCTTGTCGTCGTCGACAGTGAAGTCATTGTTGTCCGCACTCCTCCTCTCACTCCTCACAAACTTCCACTTTTGCTCTCTTTTCTCATTTCGATTGTCGTCATAATAGTATTGTTCACTGTTTTCATTGTTGTCATTATAGTTGGCTTTGAAAACAGTGATTTCAATCATATTGTTGTGAATCACGTGTTGTCTGGCATTTCTGTTCGCATTTCCATAATTGTAATCATTGTTATCGTTATTTACATGCATTTGCGGTGACTTTCGTGACGACTCTATTGAAACAATGTTAACAATAATACAATCATTTATAAGAATTAAATTACACTAAAGTAGACATTGTATCACAAATACAATGTTTTTGCAAAGTTTTAAAGAATTTAATTTCACAATTAATATGCAAAAGAATGCAAACTCACCTCCGCTTTCATCCCACACGACGTTTTGAACGCCAAACTCATTGTTGTTGTTATGATAATATTGAACTTCTTTGAAACAAGTGTTTCCGTTCTTATCTTTATTGATATTAATGAATGAAACTTTTTTCCACGCATTGCTGTCGTAATGATCGCCAGTTTTGGTTAAAAAGTTGACATTTCGATCATTTCTGTGCGAATGTGTTGTTTGTTTCAAACTTTTCCTATTATTAAAGTCAGCATTCAATGAGCTGTCATTAATAGTGAATGCAATTTCATATAAACTCAAACACAATATTAATAATTTCATAATTTAAAGTTTTACAGTAAAATTGGAAAATTTGCAACAAAATTATTGTTCATTTTAAGCACAAATGTCGCAAATTTGCACAAAAATGAAAGTCACAAACAAGTGTTGCGTTCGAACACAAACTAAAGTTCGCAAACTTTTCATTGTTAGTCAGCGATAAAAAAGTTTGTGAATTGTTGTGACAATCAATGAGAACACAAACTATATGTCAATCTATTGTTATTATAAGTGAACATTCAATACATTTATCGCATATTAAATCAAAACCCAATTTAATTGTTTTGTTTAATTGAATTAAACTTCACTATTAATTGCTTTTACTGTAACTCTGAAACGGTTTTCATGTTTTCATTTAAATATTTTATACTTTAAACGTTTTTGTGTTTCAATACAATAATCATTAATAGTATGCGTACTCTTATGTGTCCAACAGTTGACAAGTGATAACAAAAAGACAGCTTTCAAAGCGATTGTTATTCTATTGAATTTATTTAAATTGAAAAATTCATTATTATTATTAATTATAATTATAAAGTCATATGTAGTAAGTGTTGTTACGAATGTCACAAAAGATAAAAGATTAGATAAAAGCATAAATGTTTTTATTAAAGCTCTAAGAATTGCAAAAAGTGTGACACGAGTTCATATCTGACTATAATCTGATCATAACATAGAAATACATGATATCTAGGGATCAGCCATTTCGAGCACTGCCCGAAAGTGCCCTATATTTCCCGTCCAATTTGAATAATATCTTTCGGGCAGATGTATGTAAATCTTTGTGTAAAATCCATCGAATTTACACGAAATTTCTGTATTTTAATTTCCATTTTTATGTTGATTTTAATATTTTTTTATACACAATTATTTAATAAAATTTGAAACTTGTAAAGTATCGCACTCTTAGGTTTGTGGAGATTTTCGAGAAAATAATTTTTTTTAATAAGTTAGAAATAATAATAATAATATAAACCATGGTTAACCTTTTAGTAGGGTTAACCTTCGGGTTAAAGGTTAATCTAATATTAAGGTTATAGAAATTTTAATCGTTAACAGTTAATGAAAATTTTAACCTTTTAAACTTTGACGATCACTAAGTTTAATATTTTATTTTCAAACATTTAGTGTTTAAATATTTAAATAATAGGTAAAGAATTAAAAGTTTATTTAAATATTTTTTTAATTCAATTGTGTTCAATATTAAAATACGGCATTTTCAGTAAAATTGGACATTAAAGTGCACTTTATTTGATTGTTTCCAAAGTTTCAATAGTTGTAACTTTAGTTGTTTTAAGTAATTGTTTAATGAATCATAAAAATCAGGAATTTTGAACGCTATTTCTTCGTTATCAATAAATTGTATATAAATGTCACAATGAAATCATTGAAATTAACAGTTTTGGTGTTAATTGTTTGTATCACTCGTGTGTTGTGTGGCACTAATTTTGT
>JAQIYA010000776.1:0-16886 GCA_034699355.1 Microtritia minima
GAAGGGCTGAGAGGCAAACACATTGTCGGCATTGGTTGCGGCGCGGGTCACACAATAGCGCTGACCAGCGATGGCCGGGTGTACGGATTCGGCAACAATCAGTGGGGACAGTTGGGCATCGGCTCGGATCGCGTGACGGTCACCACTCCGACCATTGTTCGCACATTTCCCGAACCGGACTGCAGAGTAGCGGCGATTTCTTGCGGCTATACTCACAGTCTGGCGCTCACCGAAAACGGCGCGGTTTTCAGTTGGGGTGAGAATGGAAACGGAGAGTGCGGTGACGGCACGCGTGTCGACAGGAAGAGCGCCACACGAGTGCGGCTCGAGAGAGACATTGTCGTGAAGAAAGTTTGTTGCGGTTGTGACC
The DNA here is from genome assembly GCA_034699355.1 of Microtritia minima. Classification (NCBI taxonomy): domain Eukaryota; kingdom Metazoa; phylum Arthropoda; class Arachnida; order Sarcoptiformes; family Euphthiracaridae; genus Microtritia; species Microtritia minima. Next base: position 371 of record JAQIYA010000776.1, read on the forward strand.
ATAGTCTGCTGTTGACCGACGACGGAGTGCTGTATTCGTTCGGTCGCAACGATAGCGGACAACTCGGCCGACGAAGCAATGCTTATGACGAGTGCGTTGCGAACAGAGTTGAGTGTTCGGAGAGATTCGTTGATATTTATGCGAATTGTTTGCAACACATTTCGATTGGTTTAAGCGAATCGCGGAAATGCTTGGTTTGGGGAAAGTGTGGCGAAGAGAGTGTTTTCATTCCGCGCGAAACACAATTCGAGTCTATTAACGAAGCGATCATTTATTATTTAAACCAATACAATATAACTCCGAAAGCAATTATGTTTTAATTCAATTGTCAAATAAAATGCATTGTTTTGAGTAAAAAAAATGATTTTATTAAACTCACTAATAATCGCTCGTGAGTTGATTGCACGTGAATTTATGGTCGTTTATGGCGAGACTGTGCTCAAGAATTGGTATTGAACTGCGCCGACCCTTAGCTTTTTATAAATGATATTTTCTGAATGTCATTATTAATTAATATAAATTTTTACACACATTAATAAAATGACAGTTTTATTATTATTTTATTGTATTGCAATTGCGATATGCAATCATTTTTATTTCAATACCAGTTTGCTTTCACGCACTCGTCTAATAAGTTATTTTAAAAATATTTGTATTATATGTGATATAATGAATCGATGCAGCAAAACAGTGTTCAACATAAAACTTGTTAACTGAAATATAGTCATCACAAAAAAATACATTGCCATCCGTATAGCTATGCCAATGTCATCGCGATTAACTAATTAATTACATCATAGTTTGTCGCGCAATATTTGCTGCGACTCACTCTGCGAGCAATCCATTTCCAAGTATTTCCTCTGCAGTGAGAAAGTTATACATTTTATCAAAAAAATTTATTTTACATTTAGTTTTAATCTCTTCTTATTATATTTAATTGTATAATATTATTGCGACACTCGTAACCATCAAATGGAGAGCAATAGAGACGAGAGTATTAAATGCATACAATTGGCTAAACAATACTATAGCGAACGACAGTACGAGATGGCCGTAAAATACTCGCAAAAAGCTCACCGACTCTTTCCGTCGGCCGAGACCAGCGGTAGCGGACTGGACATAATCGAATTGTGTCCACTTTTTTCACGTCTGCTATATATATATATATATATTTACAGAGTTAACTAATTTAACGTCGACTGCGCTAAACTCGCGCCAAACGACTGCGAACTCGAGTAACGGCAGCGACAATGAGTACACCGACGAACAGGTAAAGGCTGTGCGACACATCAATACCTGTAAAGACTATTACGAGATATTAGGCGTGACGAGCGATGCCGGCGATGACGAAATCAAGAGACAGTACCGAAAGCTGGCGCTTCAGTTCCATCCCGACAAAAACAAGGCTCCGGCCGCTGACCAGGCGTTCAAAGCGGTCCGCTATGCGTTTGACGTTTTGAGTGACGCCGATAAGCGAAAGCAGTACGATACGAGCGGTTCGGATGAGAGACAAAGAAGTACTTCAGAGACTCATTACGAAAATGGTAACTAAGATTTCGTTTTAAGTTTATTTGAAAATAAATTAATTCGTAAAAACTTTTTTTTAACTTAAATAGAAGAATGGCATTACAGAAGTCCAGTTGTATGGCGTTATAGTTACGCTGGATTAGTGTCCGATCGGCCCGTTTTAGGCGGTATTTATTGAACGAAACTATTTTTTTCTTAATTATATAAAATCAATACGAAAATTATATTTCAAATAACAGGTCATGATGTGAATGGAGAGCCGATATTCGTGGGTCGAGCCATACACGAAGGCGACACTATTCCCGGCAAAGTAAGTCAATTGGTTTGGCCGTGATATCAATAGTTTGAATTGAAACACCGAAACAGATCGTCCCGTCTCACGGTGTCTGTTACGTGCCGTACGGCGGCGGCGAACACGCACATCGCGAGTATGAAGTGCTCACCAATCCTCGCGCCGCTCGACTGATTTGGGTGTCGGCCGCCGACGGACAGATACCGTACGGCGCTTTACAAGGGGGTCAACAGAGTGACGGCCTTCCGCTGTTTATCGGTCGCGCGCGACACGAGGGGTCGCTCGTTGTCGGTAAAGTGCATGCCGGACATCGAGTGCTTTACCTGCCGTTCGCCGGCAATGAGATAAGCAAACGGTATTATGAAGTACTGGTCAATCGAGATGTAGAGATCTAAACAAAGCCATATTTAAGGCATTTTGAAATTTTCTTTTGTTAATAATGAAAATAAAAACTTTTGATAATTTTTTATGTTTATCAAAAAAAATTTTGGTTATAATTCCTTCGTTGGCATCGCTATTGCCTTAAATCTGAGTTAGTATTTCATTTGCTATTAAATTTTATAAATTCTATTTCGGTCTAAATTTAATTTTAATTTTATAAATAAATAAAAAATGTAATTACAAAAAAAATAGAAGATAGACTTATGTAAATAAATACTTTAATTAAGTTTTTAGTCTTTAGCTTTAATTAAATTAGATTATAAGATAATCGTTTTTTAGACGGGAATACATGATCGCACATATTTTCATTCCAAGGCTTGAATAAATTAATGAAACATTAGTTTTAAAACTAAATTTTGTAGAAATTATTTGCTAATCAATAATTATAAAGTACTTTATTTGCAGTAATAAATTATTTTATAATTTTCATACAAGTTAACAAACTCTCGCACACTCTCTACTCCGCTCTCTTTATACAAATTTTGATTTATCAAAACTTCGTCATTATGTTATAGACTTGCGGTTAAATTGAAATCGAAATAATCTGAGAATTATCGAAATAGCTATTTACAATTCCTTCACTAATTCAGTTGCGTTATAAAAATATTTGACTGTATATGTGAATCCTTCGACCATAAAATACAAATCATTAAACGTATAAAAGAGGGCGAACGGCGGTGTATTACTACCGAAATACATGCTATGCCTCTCACCAATCGAGACCACCCATCGATAGTTCGGATAAGTGTTTTGCAAGTGGTTTAACAGACCGTTCAGCATGTTATAGAGGCAGACATTTCCGTTGTAGTTAATGGTCTCGAAATCGCAGTTCACGTCCAGTTTCAGTATCAGTGATTTGGTGAACTTAAGAATGTCGCTCTCGATGTGGCTGTCATTGGACACGTATATCCGAAACATCACCACTGGTTCCGCAGTTTTCGCCCAAATGGTGGCATTTTTCATATTTGCCTAAATAAAAAAATTTTAATATTTATATGTGTGAACCAATTTTTTTGTAAAAATATATTCAGAATTTTATTTACCGCAGCGCTGATAACTCTGTTCTCAGTGACTGTTTTAAATATATAAAAGTATTTGTCCACAAATGAAAACCAGAACAGAGTGTTGGGCTCGCGATCGGTCTCGATATCACTCAAATTATAAGTAGCAGAAGCTATGCATTGCCAGCCGTTGCCGTGTTTTTTATTTAAATCAGCTCTGAGTTTGTTGGCCACCAGTTTGAGGTCATTGTTTTCCACTAACAATGTAAAAGTTCGCGCGAATATATACGTCTCGATGTCTTTAGTGACTTCGTTTTTATAGATTATGATGTCGTCGGCAGTAGAGGCGCATAATTGGCACATCACTGCGAGTAAAATGGTTTTAAACATTTTGCAAATATGATATGCTCAGGTGTTGCGCACACGTGTGGTCGCAATTTGCAACAATAATGCATCTAAACTACTAATTAGTCATTTATTGTTAATTGTATTTTAAACATGCATGTATTTTATCATATTTTGTATTTTATTTGTTTCTTATTGTCGGTCGCGTATAGAATAAGGATTGAATCAAAGTGTGTATTGCTGTGAATGCATGGCATTTAATAATTTAATTTAGTGCAAACTTAGTTTTGCAATGTCAAGAGTGAGTGCAAATAAAATATGAAAATAAAATAATTTTAAAATACAGTTTAAATATATGTCTATTTATTTACATATTTTATCAATTATTAAACTCCAATTGGAAAAGTTCTTTTTAATAACTTTCAAAATAAAAAGTTTATATCCAACCGCTATATTAGCCGATATTTTATATTTTAAACTTCAATGTAATCAAATCATTGAGACTAATGATGACTTAATTGAAAAATTAATTCAATTTTATTTTTATTTTCAAAGTAAACGCTTTATTAATCTGATACCAAATATCAACGTCTCAGTAATGCGATTTGTAAACAGAAATAAAAAAACAAAATTAGAAATAACCAGATCTAACCAGACATTTCAAAATTGCAAAAATTGCAAAAAAATTCAGTAAGATATGCAAGAGGTGTTTAAGGCATAGATAGCTTTAGGGCAATCAAATCAAAATTGACTGTTTACTTAACACCGACCACAGGCTCACACACACACACACACACACACGAATTTATGTGCCATATCTACGATTTAGGAAACTGAAACAAGATATCAAATCGAAAACTTTTTTCCATTCTATCATATCGTCTCTCTCTCTATCTCTCTCTCTCTCTCTCTCTCTCTCACACACACACACACACACACACACACATCATAGTTATCAGTGGGGTATCGGTTTTGATAAGTCATGTTTAGCTGAAAAAAGTTAGGCAATCGTGTATAGCTCTGTCAAAATCAAAGTGGGCTAAGTTTATATATATATTGGCAGCGAAGTTATTTCATGTGATTATCGCCTATATTCTAATATAAATACGAGATAATAATTTTTTATCCCCGACGCGATCACTTCTTTTGATAGAAACTTCTTTTTTTTGGAGTCAACTTCTATGTGTGTGTCTTTCTCTGAATATATCTGCTAAACAAACAGTGGGTCTGTGTGTGAGTGCGAGTGTGTGTGTCTGTATGTGTGTTGGGCTACAACTTCTGAGTGTTAACAGCAATAAAATCAGTCAATAACCACGAGTAGACCGCAGTATTGTGCGTGTGTGTGAGTGCGCTTGAAAGGCACAAAAATTCATGTGACAGACCTCAAACTCGCTGCTAAATAGTGGCGCATCAGAACAACATATTGAACTCTGTACGCAACGATATTCAGATTAGTGTCGAGTTGAGTGAGTTTGTGAGTGAGTGGTGCGGAAAACTTTTTATGTGCTGTGAGCTATTTAATTATGTAGTGATTTATTTATTATTTTCTTGAATCGTATACAAGTTGTGAACATTTACGTATTTTTCGTTTTTCTTGTTTTTGCTTAATTCGCTAAAAAAACAACAACAAAATAATAATTTACTTATTAAGCAAAATAAAAATTATCTGAAAAAAAGTTGAGTGAGATAAACGAAAATCTTCAAAAAATCTAAAATACAAAAATAAAAATCAACAAAATATGGAAGTTTTAATCGAGTCGACAAACACGAAACGCGGTGATCGGGATCGCGATCGCGGCGAGCGGTCCGTCCATCAGCGGCAGCGCGACGGCTCGTTCATCCACGACAGCTACACCTCCAGTATAGACTTTCCGGCGTACATACCGTGGCAGACACTCTCCTCGGACTTGTCCGACAAATTGCGGTAATAGTTAACTAATATTGAATCACAATAATCGCGACGTTTACTAATAAAATGTTTCACCAAAAAAAACAATGGCAGACAAGGCTCGGTGCGGATCAACAGGAGGTAAATGGCAATAGTCTTGATTAAATAAATTGATTTCCAATACATTTGCGAATTTCTTCGATGTAAACAGCAATTGCGTTGAGTGGGCGTCGACCATAAAGGAGGAGAACGAACGGTCGCCGCTTCTCGAACAGCTGGCCCGCAAGTTCGGCGGCTCCGTGTCCGCCGGCGGCAGTTCGTCCAGCGGTAGCGAATCGGACCTCAGTAAGCACGGCGTTACCGATGCCGTGAGCGGAGGTAATTAATGAACGTTTTCTTTTCTCTTTAACTAACAATATTTTTATATATAAAAAAACAAGTTTTATTTAAGTTACAAAAAAAATCAGTATCAAAAAAAGTATTTTAAAAAAATAAGAATGTTAACAGTAAACAGGGCTATACTGTACTTCGTTAATCAGTGATATAACTGGTTATTATATTAATCAGAAAAGTTTAAGTCAATTTTATAGACTGAAACTGTTTGAATTTTCAATGTCAGCTCCAAAAATAAGGCCTGTATTTATTTTTAGGCGAGCGTTGATTTATGTGTTTGCCTTAAAATATATATTTTGCCCGATAGTAGTGTCCTATAGAAATGCCAGCCATTAGTCGTCTCTTATCCTAATCGCTATCTGTCGCTGATATCGGGGGTCTTCTTATCGGCACTCGCTGTGGTCGCGTCACGTCTGGCGATTTCTTCGGGATCGCTCGAGTAGTCATCGCTGTCGTAACCGTCGACCGAACCCTCGTCTGTGGTGGTGTTCGGAAAGTCCTCGTCATCCTCGTCGCTATAGGCCGACGGTGTGGTGTACTCGTCCGAACTGTAACTGGTGTCCGAATCGTTTTCGCTCGTCGACCGCTCGTCATCAGCGGTGCCGCGGATCGCCGTTTCGCTCGTCTCGTTGGCCGCCGTTCTCGAGTTGGCCTCTCGCGTGAAATTCTCCAAATTCTGGAGTATATTATGGCCGCTATTAATGGCCTCCTGTTCGATGGCCATCAGCGCCGCCCTCTCGAGTATATCCAACTCGAACCCCACATAGTATTTCTCCATCACAGTGGACTCGAGCGCCTTCGAGAGCGAGGCGAACACATTCGGCTTAACGGTCTGCAGCCAAACACAGTAGTCGGTGATGTAGAGATCGTTGAGCACGTAACACGAGTCGCCGCTCTCGTTGAACAGCTTGTGAATGTCGAGAAAACACTTGAGCACATACTCCCGACCGAGTCTGGTGATTAGGGTCACGTCCCGCTTGACTCGCAGCGCCAAATCCCAGTGTCTGTACAGCGGATGACAGAGCGATCGTCGAAAGCTGGAGACCAGCATTTCGGTGAGCGAACTGAACCAATCGAACCACGACAGGGTCGCGCTCAGCTTACAGATAGTCCAACCGGACTCGACATTGTGCTCGCCCTCATTCACGCGCATATCGTACGCGTACGCGAACAGTATGTCAATGACGCCCAACAGCAGCGACTTATTCATGGCCTTATCGAAGAGATACTCCTTGTTCGGCAGGCCCTTCAGCCGAAACCGGTCGTCGTCGTCGAAGATGTCGCTCACGTGATCGTTGCGATCCCAGAACGCCTCGAAGCCGATCAGCTTCGCGATGGTCTCCCTCTGGTCGAACAGGTCCGAGAGATAGTGCTCTTCGCTGAACTTGCTCTGCTCGGCGAGTGACCGCTCCAGTCGTCGCTGCGGCAGACTCTTCTGCTCGGGATCGCCGATCTCGACATAGCGGGCGCACTCCTGGCCGAGTCTGGCCATCACTCCGGTCTGCTCGTTGGCGAAGCCGTACTTCTCGCCCCACAGTCGCCGCTCGTCGGCCTCGCTTCGGGCCGTCTGCTGAAAATGCCAGTCATAGCCGCCGCCGATGGAGGTCTCGACCAGCACTCCCTTGTCGTCGCCCGTCTCGTCGTCTTCGCGTTCGTTGTTATTGTCCTCTCTATTGCTCTCTTCGCTGCCGATCACTTCGATCATCGGTTTGGCGGCGCTCTCGTGTCTGGGGTTCGGTTTCAGCAGTTTCGTAATCATGTCGAGACCCTCGAAGTTCTCCCCAGCGTTCGCTTTCGACACTTTCACCGAAAAGATACCGCTCTCGGCGTCATAAGCGGCGCATTCGCTCCCGTTTTCGGTGATCTTCGCGGGCAGTGTTAGCCTAAACAGAGGAAAAGTTTTGAAATGAATGGCAAATTGAATGACTGGCGGGCCTGACCTGAGAAAGTACGGCTTCGAGTAGAAGGAGAAGTCGTAGTCCTCGAACTCGATTTCGGTGTCCCTGATATTGGTGTTCGGCGCCCGAATGCTGATGTAGAGGTAGCGCTCGTCTTGAGTGATGCCGAATATCGGTGTCAACATTGTTGCCCAACGCTTGATCCCCACCTCTCTGTCTGTCCACTGGTTTTGATGGCGATGTTTGGATACGAGACTAATTAATTCAAAATGACGCACGAAAATAGTTTTGCGTGCGTTTTTCTGTGTTTGTTGTGTTGAGTTGAGAGTGTGTTTCGCTTTCGCTTTCGGCCACAACTGGTTATGAGAGTTGTTTGCGGCCTGTGATTGGCTGGCGATGCAGTTGGCATGCGTTGCACGCGTGTGTGTGTGTGTGTGTGTGTGTCTCACTCTATACGAGTGAGCGCTCGCTTTGACTTCATTGCATTTATTTCAATGTTGTTTTGTTTGTTGTTTATTATTTTTTTAATTTTTGTTTTGGGGGGCGATTGAAATAGTTGTGAAATAGTTTTGAAATAGTTTTCCAAAAAGAGTTTTTGTTTGTTGAAAATATTTAATAAGAAATATGTGACATTTAATTTATTTGTCATATTTATTTTTTTGTTTGTTTTAATTTCTAATAAGTTATACTAAATATAACAGAATAAAAATTAAGCCATTATTTATAATTTTAAAAAATAATTATTGATTAAATGTATATTTCTATTATAACTTATTTTTTGCATATAAATTATTAACTATAGAATTTTATTAAACAACTAATTATGCAATAAAGTATAATATAATCACATAATCAAATATGGGCTAATTTGCTTAAATTGGGTTACAATTTCTTTGAATTAAAAAAAATTTAATTATTCACGAGTAGATTAAATTATGAAATTTAAAAATCAAATTAAATTAGTTATATTTAAAAGATTTACAACTGTTATTAAGGAGTGTCTATAAGTCATACATGAAGTTCAAGTAAAAGTCAAATGTATTACTGTTACCGAACAAACTTTAAAATAGGATATGACCTTAAACTTGACTTTAAAACATTGCGTTTCGCAGAAAGGGTTTGCAGAAACGTTTAAATATTGAACAATTTATTTAAATGGTAGCTGAAAGTGTTGATTATCTTCCATATAGTAAGTTGTATTTGAAACCTAAACGCGTAACACAAATGCTATACTAATATGTTTTTTGTACCCAACATAAGCGACACTATTCTAAAACGTGTTTAAAAATTTAGTTATCAATTAATATGTTATATTTGTACGATCACTGATTTCATTCGCGAGGCTAAACCTTGTAAACTTTTTTTAAAATAATTTAATTATTTCACATCTTATTTATGAGAAAAGAATTGTATTAAAAAAAATAAAAGAAAAGAACGAAATGCTTGGAATGTTTTCTTGAAAATTAATTGATTTTAATGAAAGATATACAGTGTTTGTTTTATTTATTTTTAATTGTTTTTTTTACAAAGTAAAAGCATAATTCAATGTAATAAATATACGGTATATTATATACAAGCAAATGTTAGCCATTTTATATCATAATTAAAAATGCATTAATTATTAGTTTAAATATAAATTAAACTAAAGTGAAAATTATTAAGTTTTATTAAAGCAATTATTTTTTCCTTAATGTGATAATTGATAATAAAATTTATTCGTTTGAAGAATTTTAAAAGTTTTAATAATTTTACTAGTTTTGAGAATTTTACTAATATTTAAATTAAGTTTCGTGCGCTTATTTTTTTACATTTTTACTTATTTTGTAGTAGTACTTATTTTAAATTTAAAAATAAAAAGTATAAACTTAATTTCAAAGTGTTATAAAAATACTTATAATTTTTGTAAAATATACTGTCTCTCATTTAAATAACTAAATTGTATGGCAGGTGTACGCAAAACAATTCAAATTAAACCTTATTAAAATTTATTTACGAATAAATTTATTATTTTTGATATGGATATTCTATATTTTTATTTATAAAGTTATAATTTTTGTTATATTAAAATATAATATTATTATTATTCATTAGTATTGTTTACGAATTGAAACCTTACTGAAGACACTTTAAAAGATAAATTTATAATAATCTTAAAATTTAGCAATTAATTTGCTAATCTCTAATTACTTAAATATCAATCAAGTATCAGTATATTTTAAGTATTAAAAATTTTATTATAATATAATAATTTCAGTTAAAAAAATAGAAATAAGTCTAAACTTTTTGAACGCAAAATAAGCACAATTTAAATAATTCAAAATTAAAGAATTAGTGAAATAAAATAGAGTCATACAAAAATATTTCAAATTAATAACTATATAACGATAGAGAGAAAAATTTGAAATTCTTCCGCTCAGCGAATAAATATTAAATAGAGACGGCATTAAAGCGAGTGCAAAGACTGATAGCGACTCGAATCAAAACTAGATATACAGAACTCGCACAGAACTTCAATTGCAAAGTGTAAACGACCTGATCCTACATCGAGAGCGCATCACAAACTTATTAACACACAAAACCATACCGTAATCAGCGCTCATTATTAACGCTCTCGAAACAGATACCAAACCACATACAAATCTGGAAAATTTATTACTTTATCTCATCACTCGAGAGAAACATAAATAGACCAGAATTACAAACTTATTAAAAAGATGTTGACACTGATTTTGGATTGCATACAAACAAATATATTGTATTTTTTCAGGCGCGGGATGGAAAGTGGGAGCGTTTCTCTTAGTGAACGCCGCGTTGGGCGCCGGTGTCCTCAACTATCCGGTGGCTTATGACAGGCTCGGCGGTATCGCTATGTCTACCTTCATTCAAGTGGTAATGCAGTAATTTAACGCTGAAATAAAGTAAAACAGGAGGAAAAATACTTATAATCGCTTGCATTGATTTAGAAACCATAAACCTCTAGACATTGTTATTACAAATATGAAAATAAAGATTTGTAAAATTGAAATTTTAGCTGTAAAAAAGTATAAGTATAAGTAAAATTTGTAGTAATGATTACCTTAAATAGAAAATTGAAGTTAACAAATATATATAAAAAGTATACTAAAATTATTTTGATCTATCACTTAAAATATAAGAAATTTATTTTTGATAATACAGTAATTACATTAATTAATTTAGTAATTAAATCATAACTTTATAACCTAAAAAGCAAAATAAAGTTTATGAAAAGTTTGAGATCTAGTCTATGAAAATTAAAATATAAAGAAAATTGAGTATTTTCATAAAAATTACGGATATTACAGAAAACAAAATCATAATTCGCATAAAATTTATTAAAAGCTTAACATTAACTTTATAAATCATAAAACCCCATAAAACATAACCAATGATTAGATCTTGAGAATCAATAGCAAGTTAGATATCGATAACATAGAGCTCATCTCAATTAATTATTTTACATTTCCTTAATTTGATTCATTCACCACAACAGGTAATCCTGTTAATGCTGGCGAGCACAATGTTGATTATGGTGTACTGTTCCGACCTAAACAAAGACAACACCTATCACGACGTGCTCGAGTCGATGTGCGGCAAACGTGCCCAACAACTGGCCGCCGCCTCTATTATGTCCACCTGTTTCGGTATTGGTGTGACATTTCTAATCATAATAGGAGACCAATACGATAGAAGTAATAGATATATTAAATTCTGTTTACAATATTAATAAATTTAGCGCTTAATCAGTTTTAGCCACGTTTATCGGTCCGCAGTTTTGCTACGATTGGTATTTTAATAGAAAATTTACGATATCGGTGACGGCCGTGGTTTGCATTTGGCCGATGTGTTACTTTAAGCGACTCGACTTTCTGAGATACGCGAGGTATGAGATCTATGGATGAATTAATGTAAAGGAAAATAGTAATCTTTTTATAATTCGAAGTACTCTCGGAATATTTGCGATGCTTTACGTGGTGTTTCTGAATGTCTACGAATACTACTTTCTCGATGTGATTCCCGGACCCATCAAAACAGAGTAAAACCACAATTATTTGATCAATTTTTCAATTTTTCTCAATCAATTTTTCTCCTCATTATAATTCATTTTATTTAAAGGCCGAGCAATATAGTCAGCGTTTTCGCGGCGCTTCCAGTGGTCTGTTTCGCTTATCAGGTATTAAACATTTTTGTTTACAAAGAAAACCATTTAAATATTATTTCCTCTGATGACTGTTGACCAGACTCACGAGATAGTGGTCCCGATTTACGCGTGTATGAAACACCGACAGCTGCCGTCGTTCGGCAAAGCGACAGCTCTGGCGTTACTCTTATTATTTATTCTGTACTGCATTTCCGGTACGTTCGGGTACTTGACGTTCGGCACGAATGTGGCCGCGGATATCATGCAGATGTATAACGCCAGGGATCCGATTGTGGCCGCGGGTTAGATATTTTTGAAATGCATTTACTTATTTAAATAATTTTTTTTGCTATTTTCTCTTATCCTTCACTTCTAAATATTAAACTATTAAAATCTCGTCTTATATTACTTTTTCAAAATAGGTATTTTGGCGCTAATAATTAAAATGATCACAACGTATGCGCCGCTAATGTTTTGCGGAAGGTTTGACTCAATTATTCGATTGTTATAAAATTGCTATCATTATTAACAACAGTTTTCAATCCACACAAAAGAGGAGCTCTCGACGGCTTATACGCCGAGTTCTCCAAACTTTCGACCGAGGATTTCATTCGCGGCGAGTTTCAGCGGCGGGTAATCATAACCACGATCTGGAATATTATTGTGCTCATGCTCTCCATTATAACGCCGAACATCACGATTGCGATCGAGCTTTTGGGTCGGTTTTAACTTTTTTAATTTAACTTTAAAAGTATGCAAAAGTTAATGATATATAATCGTTAAAATGCAGGATCACTGGCGTCGTGCAATGTGTTTGTGTTTCCCGGCCTATGTATGGTGGCGTTGGCCAACAAATTCCACAGAAGCGGATCCAACGTGTTGTTCAGCAAAATACTGCTGATATACGGCGTGATCGTCATAATGATGGGCGCCTTCATATTCGGCATCGTTCTCGTCCAAGTGGTGCAGGACTTGCAGACGGTTAACGAGAGTCATCAGCTCTGCCGATAGCGATGCGGTTAACGATGATATGATAGACGATTTGTGCCAAAGATTGAAGTTTTTTAATTCATGAAATTTCATTTTTACATTATTTATAGTTTGAAATGAACTTTCGTTTTTACTATTGAAACTTATTTTATGCTTAACTATTTTATTATAAATGAAAGTTTTTTTTAAAAAAAAGTAGTCGAATAAATGTGATCATAGTTTTAGTGTAATTTTCTTTTAAAAACATGTTAATTCGTTTAAATAAATCAATCTATGCATTCAATATTAATGAGTGATTTTTATTTATATAACAAAAACAGATGAGTGTCAAAGAATGTGTTAATGGAGTCAAAAATAATAAATTATAAAGAATTAGAAAATTATAATTAAAATTATCACTAATATTGTTCAGTACTTTCAAAATGAGTAAAAAAAAGTTAGCACTACGTATGAGTAAAGATATCTTTTTTAAAGCGTAAGTCATTCACTGATTATATTTTAAAAATTTTCTAAATAACAAATTCAAATTAATTATTATTAATTAATTATTATTTCTTAATTGTAATTTTGTATTTTAGCAAATGTTTCTATAGTTATTGAAATTGAAGAACTATTGACTGAAATGTTAAGAAGCGTTTCGAAGCTATTCGGCAAAGAAAGAGATACCGTTTCGGTTAATAATTTCGATATTAATTATAACTTTGTGTTGGGATCGGGAAAGTTCGGCGCGATTTACAAATGCAATTGTGGACACGAAGAGTTTGCCATTAAAAGGATTAGACTAATGGATGACGAGTACTACACGAAAATCATTAGAGAGCGAGATATTTGGCTGCAATTAAATCAAGAAAATGTGAAACTCATTCAACATTTTGAGGGTAACAAAGACGCGGACGGCGTGCGTGTCTTCTATCAAGTGATGGAATTATGTGAAAGCGATCTCTCAAAATGGTTTCGAACGAACCCGAATCGCACACTAAGTGAGTGCAATAAAAAGATTAATGAAATCATAGGCGGATTATCATATCTTCACTCCCATAACATAATGCATAGAGATTTGAAGCCACAAAACATTTTAATCAGTTTTGATGGTATTTGCAAACTCGCGGATTTCGGTTTAGTGAAGAAACACAATGAGACCATAACAAGAGGACACACGAACGCAATCGGGACCGAGTTATACGCCGCTCCAGAACTACGTTTAAGAGGAGAAAATAGTTATGTGAGTGAAGGCGCGTATAACCTGAAAGTCGATGTTTTTTCTTTGGGAATTATTTTACTCGAGTTTTTCATTTTTCGTAATAATTCTATAGAATATAAAAATGCAATTCAAAATTATAGATCTTTAGCAACGATTCCAGAAATTTTTTTTTTTGAAAATTTTGACAGAAATAGAAATCGAGACTATTTTACATTAATTAAGGATTTAATTATAAATATGAGAAAATTTGATCCAAATGTGAGGCCGGATTTAAATGAAATCAAAAAACATTTTGGTAGGTTTTTAGTTTGAAATTTATAATACTTTTTGTTTAATAATGAAGTTTAAATTATTTTTAATTATAGTAATATTAAAATTATTGATTAGGGAGCGTATATTTATGGCATTTGACTATTTTAAATATGATAGCTATTTAACTTTTTAAGTAAAACATGAGTTATGAGTAAATTATGAGTCCGAAACACTTAAAATCAAGTCATTTAAGCCCTATTTAGAAGTGCCATAAATTCCTATTCCTATGCCAGAAGTTCCTATTTCGTCATTTTTGCCTTATTCTGCTTTTTATACTTATTTTATTAATTTTTGCGAAATTATAGCCTTTATTTAAAAAAAATTGCTAACTTTAATTGTTTAAAAACAATAGTTTTGGTGAACAATATTATACTTTAATTCATTATAAACAAAAAATTTATACATTTGAAATTATATAAATAACATAATAATAATTAAATCGTTCCGCCCTTTTATATACTAATAAATGCCATAACTTACTCACCCTATGAATGAAGTAAAAGGTGTAATGCTTTTCATGGAAATATATCTTATAATTTTAAAATAATATTATTTTGATTGCGGATGAAATTAACTTAAAATTCAAGAATCAAATGAGAAAATTAATGCAAATGTTATTCGAAAATTATTCCATCTTTAATCAAATCAAATTAGATATTAATATATTGAAATTTGTTTTTATCTATTCCTCACAAAACGATAGAAAAGTTTATGAAATTAAAGTAAATGATAGATTTGACACAAAATTAGGAAAGAAGAGAATTGTAGGAAACTTATCGAATAAAAATATCGCTGACATCGCTTGTGGAGAAAAACACGTGATATGTTTGACTGAAAACAGTCACGTGTTTTCGTGGGGCGACAATAGATATGGACAGTTGGGTAACGGAACGTTAGTTGACAACAAAAGTCCCGCAATTGTTGAGCAATTAGAAGACAAGAATATAATTGCTATAAGTTGTGGCGCTTATCATTCATTAGCGTTAAGTATAGATGGAAATGTGTACGCCTGGGGAAGTAATAGTTGGGGACAATTGGGTATCGGTTCAGAAGGAGAGGTTGAAAAAAGTTCAGTTCCGACTTTAATTCAAACTTTATCGGCAAATGTCAGCCATCAAAAAATTACTGCAATAATGTGTGGCCGTTATCATAGTCTGGCTCTCACTGGAAACGGATCGGTTTTTGGTTGGGGTTGGAATGAATTCGGACAGTGCGGGGTCGACAGGAGTGGAAGGAATGTGACGAGTGTGACGAGTGTGACGAGAGTTGTGTTGGAGAACGAAATTCTCGTTAAAAAGATTTGTTGCGGTCGTGAACACAGCTTATTGCTGACGAGTGAGGGAGACGTGTATTCGTTTGGTGGCAATAGTTATGGACAACTCGGGAGAAATTATGACGAAAATAATGGAAATCTTGCATCGATTATCAAATCTTCTCACAAATTTATTGATATATATACGGATTTCGGACAAAACATTTCAATTGCTTTATCAGGATCGCGAAAATGCTTGGTTTGGGGAAAGTGTGGCGAAGAAAGGGTTTTCATTCCGCGAGAAACACAATTCGAGTCTATTGACGAAACGATTCTTCACTATTCTAATACTAAAATAACTCCAAAATTGATTGGTTTGAATTAAAATGTTAAATAGTTATGACACAAATGTTTGAATTTTTTCATTCCTAAATTTAATAAATATTAAAGCTTATACAAACAAATTATTCAAACACTCTCAAAATCAGTTAAATAATGTTCTCTTTAATACCTTCATTATAATACTTTATAAAAGCTATTATAAGTATATGGTATTCAAATTTTGTCCTCTTTAAAAATACAGTCGTTTAAGGATTTTATGAATCCTTTTGGTTTTCAAATTATATTTTATATTACAAAATATAGATTTGGTTTTTGGTTTTCAGGATTTAGTTCACAAAATCGATAAACGCCTGTATGAAATAAATGTTTCGAAATGACCGATAACGGTATTTATCAAATGTAAATAATTTTGTTACTAAGATTAGATTATTGTTTGAAACGAATTGCACACAAAGTCGTGACTACTTGTGATAAT
>JAQIYA010000777.1:0-16883 GCA_034699355.1 Microtritia minima
ATGCGTTCATAAGAGTGACGTCAAAACGAAGTGTCAATCAATTGAGTGTTGGATTCAATTCAATACTAAACATGTCTTTTAAATTCAATTTCGAGTTTAAAGATGCGCTCGAATCGAACTCAATTCGATCGAATAGTGATCGAAAGAGTGACAACTCTTTCATCGAAAATTTCAAACGGAATTTAACGAATAATTATTCGAATGTTAGTAACGATAAAAATGTGGGCCAAAACGAGACGAAGAGTTGTGAGAAAGGATTGACCGAAGGGTTGCCCGCAATCAACGCATACAAAGCGGACACCGAATTGAAAGTCGAAAACCAAAACAAACGAATCGAAGAGTCGAAGAAAAGCATTGAAGAAAAGAAACTGAAAAGCATTGAACACGAGAACCAAAAGTCGAATCTCAAGCAATCATTGAGTGCTAAAAACGACTACAGAAATGCGGTCTCGAATAACATCATCGAAAAGATTCGCGAAGTGTTTATGAAAGCCAAGCGTTCCGACGATTGCGTTGACTTTCGACTCGAAAGCATCGAAGACATGATTCCCATAACAGAAGGCGTTCACAACCAAAACAAACAGAAAGAACGAAATGATTTGCAGAAGAGTTGCGATGAATTGGATAAGCAATTGCCGATTCAAGAGTCGGACATCAATGTTGCGAACAAAAGTTATAAAGAATTGATGGAAGAGATCGCAGACAAAGAAGAGAAATACAAATTATTTGTCGAAAACGCCAAACAGAATGAAGAAGAATATTCAACACCTGAAAACGAGTTCGAAAAGCAAATCAAGGAATTGAGAACTAAATTGGATTTAATCTCAAATGAAATGAATCGCTCCGAAATGAGAATCAAAGATCTCGAAAGTAATATCGAAAATATGAAACTAAATATATCTGATTTGAAGGATGACATCAAGACTATAATCACCGATAAAGAGTCGAATATTGAAGAGCTTATGAATAAAAAGAAAACTCTTGAGAGCGAAGTCGATTCGATGCGAAATGAATTCGATTCTCGCGTCGAAGACATGAAGAGATCGCTCGAAAATGCAAACATTAAAATCGAAGAATTAAATGACACCAAAACAAAGCGCGAGTCATCGCTAATAGAGTTAAAAGCATCGAACAGTGAATGCGATGTAAATGTGAATCAATTGCTGGACGAAAATGAAAATTTGCAAACAGAAGTGAAACAAATTGAAAACAATATCGACTTAAGCCGAATAGAGTCCGATTTGGAGATTAAACGATTGACCGAATTATCGAATTCGATTAAAGCTGAAACTGAATTAGTAAAACAAGAAAAACGAAAACTCGAACAGAAGTTTGAACGCGAGAAACATTCGCACGAAATTCAAATCTCGAAATTGACTGAAATCCTCGACAGCTGTGAAATGGATTACAATAAACGCGTCGAAGACAAGGAGAGTCATCTCAATAAAGTCAAACAAGAGATCGAGAAATTGAAGATCAAAATCACTCATATTCGCAATCAAAACGAAACGCTCGAAACAGAAAAGTCTAAGATATCGATAAAGCTTCAGGAGTTGACGTTCAAAACTCTGCGATCGACGCAGTCTTCAGATGTGATCTTCACTCCCAAACAGATGTCTCCTCTCGAGAGTCGCAGATCTGTCGACGTCTCCACGTCTACAGTCAGTAGTGTTCCGATGAATCTTTATTCCTCTCTTAAGAGTTCATTGAGTAATAAAGAATCAAATAATGATCAAGAAATGGCTGACAATAAACAAAAGAGTAACTCAGATGCTAGAAGTGGACACTCAAAAGCTCGTCCGAAAGCAAATCCTAAAAGTGGGGAAATTGCGGAAAATGATGAGAACAGAGATGAAACTGTCATCGATGATGACCTCTCATGGCTTAATTTCTAATATGTTAACATTTGTTATTATTTTCATTATTCTCGTTTAAGTATAGATTAGAAAATTACATAATTCTTGTTTCTTCTTTAATTTAAATAAGTATTAAATAAACTATTATTAGTGAAAACATTTTTCATTAATAATTGAAGTTTTATACATTAATAATGAAATTTATTATTAAGAAAAATAGAAAATGAAAGTTTAAAGTTTTACATAATGAGTAAGTTAAGTATTAAATGAGCAAAAATGGGGAAAATTAAATTTAAATCTTTAAATATTGAACAATTAAATCATTAAATGAAATTATTTTTATGAATTATACGAATTAAACTAATCTTAATTATTAAAGAAGAAACAAGAATTAACTAAGTTTCTAATCTATACTTAAATAAGATAAATAAAACAACAAATATTAAGATATTAGAAGTTAAGCGATGACAGTAATCATCGATAACGCGACGAGACTCTCATGGTTTAACTTCTAATATTTTAATATTTGTTGTTTTATTTATCTTATTTAAGTATAGATTAGAAACTTACTTAATTCTTGTTTCTTCTTTAATAATTAAGATTAGTTTAATTCGTATAATTCATAAAAATAATTTCATTTAATGATTTAATTGTTCAATATTTAAAGATTTAAATTTAATTTTCTTCATTTTTGCTCATTTAATACTTAACTTACTCATTATGTAAAACTTTAAACTTTCATTTTCTATTTTTCTTATTAATAAATTTCATTATTAATGTATAAAACTTCAATTATTAATGAAAAATGTTTTCATTACGCATAAATAATAAACTCATATCACTTGATTAGAAATAGCCACCAAAATTTAATACGCTTACGAGTCTATATTATTTAAGCAAATAAAAAATAAACGATTTACCGGTGTTTCAATTTATAACTTATTTTTACATGCATTTATGTTTGGCTATTGTTTAATAAGGTGTGAATTGTTAGTGAAAGACGACGGCATAGAATGGTTGAGAGCGGGCGTCGATTGGATGACAGCGAACATTATGCGAGCATCGCTTACACCGCGAGCTCTACTTCGCTGTCGCTGGAGAGCGATAACAATGATGGAGACAATACTGTCGAGCCGTATCCCCAATCAAGACGTGTTAGCGGTCCGATCGATGAGGAGAGCACTGCACTGAGTGGCCGTAACGAGTGGGAGGGGAGGGCCGACCAACGATAAGCCCTTCCGATTGCCCGTCACTGCGAATAGGCTGCCAATGATTTTATGCTAAACAATCAAATGTCTAGCATTTCACGTATTTTTGATTCGATCAGTTTTTTCTTGCTTTTATTATTTAAAAATAAGTTTAGGCCTAAAATGACATTTTATATTATAATAAATTTCTTTTTTTTAAAATTTATCTCTTAATAACTAATTATATTTTACTATAGATTTCATGAAGTTTGTTATTTTTCTAATAAAATTATTAAGCGTATTAACCAATTATTATTATTGCAGTCTCGTTGCGGTACCATTTTAAGCAATTTTAGTTTGACTTTATTTCGTTAGACCTTTATTATTTAGTGTATTTCAAAGATTTCGAATTACATTACAAAACAAAAATAAATGTATCATTTATTTAAATGATAGTAAATCACTCTATATTGATGTGCTGTAATTTAATGGCTGCATTCGTAACACCAAAGCGAGAGATGCGATAAGTATATGATTTATTTCCACTTATTCATGAGTAGCGCGCGTAAAGTTATTCAACTTAATCTCAATTGATATTTATATATCACCTCTAAATGTAAGGCTCATAAACTTGGATTTTTTAATTAATGTGTTGACTGCCAGACAGCATAGTTAGCAAACGGTTTGAGTTGCAAAGTTGCAAATTTTTCATGTTAATTGCGATAACTATATATAAATTTAGTTTCTAATGCTTAACGCGTTTTATTCGACTATTATTAGTTTTTGTTAAATAGCTTTTGGATTAAATTGGGCTCAAATGTCAGAAACGATATTTACTATAAATAGATTGTGATATAAAATGCATTTAATGATGTAGTAATTTCCTGAAAAAAAAAGTAATTAAACTTCGGATGATTTTATAAAAATTATAACTCATTAATCATTTTATTAAATTAAGTCTCACAAGAATTTCTACATTAATTTTATCCGAGCTATAAGTTTATTATTATAATAAATATTCAAACTCTAAGAATAAATTTATTTGCAAAGTTTTATTAGTGCTAATTATTTCGAATTTAATTACTATATTCGTCAACTAAACGAGTTAACTATATTTTAATTGAAATCAATTAAACTTATTTAATTACTTTAAATGTCAATATACAGTAAGTGTTATTTCAAGCAGTTCTTAGTATATATCAGTGATATTTCGACCAAATCAATGTATTCATTTCGAGCTTATTCTCACGCGTCTCGTCATTATTTTCGTGTTGGTTGTCCTCATACTTATGCCAAACCAATTCAATGCGAAACTAAATCGATATGTGAGAACAAGCTCGATATGTTTTCCTGATTAGACTGACTTCCCATCATTTACTTGAAATACTGCGTGTCAATACCTGTTTAATACTTGTATCTAATGATGTCAACGCCATCAAAATCCTGAGCTTATATTGAGTGAATTTAATTTAATATCAGTAAAATAAATTAAAGATTATAATTTTATTATTAATAATATAATTTTAATATAACATAATTAAGTTAATAGTATCAATTAACATAATATAATCTTATTATAATTATTTTTCTATTTTAAAATGATTTATTATGAAAAAAATGCGAATGATTTGTTTGATTAAATAGAAAATTCTAAGTATGCTAATGTTTTTTTTAATTGTTTGCATAGTATGCGCATAAATCTGCTTTTAAAGATTAAAATTTTCAGCGCATTTTATTAATCTTAAGCAAAATGAGAAGAAATATTCAATAAATATTTTTTATTTAATTAATGATAGCTTTAATTTCTTAACCACAGTTTAACTCAACACAATGAATGTTAAATACACAAACAAAAATCATTTTACAAATAAGAAATTGAGTTTCATTTAATTCTATTTGTTTTCTTATTTTGTTTTCATTGATTGTCTTATAAAAATATTGACATTATTTTAAAAATTATATTTAGACAATATAAAATTTATAACAAAATCTCTAAAATAAGTTTTAAATTACGAGAGTTTGATTTGACTGTACAAAATAGTTTAGTTTAGAATTTAACTTTTGTTTAATATAACTCAAAAATTTAATACAATTGTTAATAAACCTTAAAAATTCTAAATAAACATCCATATCCTTATCTATTGTATACAAATTAACAGGAAGTAACAATAGATTTGCTTATTATTTAACATCTTTGTTGTGTTGAACTATCATTTATTTATTTATGAAGAATATTTTAAAAGACAGTTATTTATTGGTTTTCTTTTGCAGAGAAAGCGATAAAAATAAAAATGAATAATTCTCTCTGAATTTTTTCCCAATCCTGATAGTCGTCATCGTTATTGCAAACTTGTTGTTCACCCCCGAGACTGATCTCTAGGGTTAAGCGAGGAATTTGTAAACGATGTTTGAGTTTGCGTTTCGGCTGTAAATACTTTATTATTCTTTTTTCTTTAATTATGCATATTTTCAAATATGATTTACTTTACATAATCTTTCCATTCAAAAACAAGAGCGCACTCTTGTTTAGCGAGAAATACCAGCGAAATGCAGACGAAGACAAACTTTTAGCATTAGGCTATCATAAGTCTCTAAAGTTGCATACATTTACTATTTTTTTTTCTCCAAAAGTCGTGAGAAAATTGTATTTGAGCTTAAGATTTGGCTAACATTTGATTCAAATCAACTAATCCTGAATGACTACTTTAATAGTAAAAACTCTGGTTATAGCGTAACTCATTTCAAGCGCTGCTAAATATTTATTTAAATAGCAATACTTAACCTTTTAATTCCGTTTTACAGTCTGCAAGTTAGTCAATATTTACATTATGTTATACAAAAAATGTTATTTTGCAATCATTCATACTTTTTTATTCGCAACAAATAACTAATGGCGAGACGCACTACTTTTCACTGGCGAGTGAGTACGAAAACGAAACAAATGGCAGTGAATTTATCTAATATTTAATTACCATCTTTGATAATTACGAAAATCACATATTAATTAGCACTGAGTGTGCGCTCAATTACGCGCACCACTAACTAAACCCTTGTTCACCATTTGTTACTGTGTTCGCTATACTGTGAGCTGCAAAAGGCTGACGTACTTTACAGTCTGAACGCACTCGCGATGAGGCAAACGCTAAGCGTATCGTAAAAATGTTTGTCGTATAAACAGTTTGTTGACTGCGATGCGATTTAATTAGTGTTTTAATGTGTTTTAGCGTTTCATTTTCGACAAGCATTAAGTGATAACGCAATAATAATGATGTGACGCGAGTCGAGCGGCGAACGTGTTTGGCGTAACATTAAAACAATGCTTTCCTATTGAGGTTTGAATCGTGCGAAACGTTTCAAAAAGTGTTTACTTTTTTTTGTTTACTTATCGCTGGCTATCGTTCGTCACACCAGTCATACATTTGAAGCACATTTTGCCGAATTGTTGGCCAATTAAACAAAATGAGTCATGTTTTGGGCCATTCGGCCAACGAATCGATACAATTGGTATCAAATATATACTTTGAACCTTAATTAACGCCAGTTGCGTAAGTCATCACTTTTTCGATGCCTATATTTTCGTAACGCTTAGCCAAAGCTTATTATTTCGTATTTTCTTTCTCGAAAAGTAGTGCTAAAAGTGTTGGTCATGTCATTCGCGCGACACGACAAGAGCCGAAGCAATAGCGACGCGAGCAGTAATGGTCTGCTGAGCGACGCCTACAACAACGCCCGAAACTCTGGTCCGCCGAACCCGACGTACTCGACCCGATCGTTCGTGCCGTCCCGACGGACCGCCGCCAACGACGACCGCTATCACCAGAGCTATCACATCGGCTCGAGTAACGCCGCGTACGATCGCGGCGCCAGTAATGGCGGCAAAAGCGCGTCCAACGGCTACGAAGGCGTACCGCTTCAGAAGAGTTCGTCGCTTCAGACCGACCTGAAACTGTTGCGCTCGTGTATCCGCCAGTTCGACATCGGCGAGAAGCGCCAGTGGCCCAAGTATTTGCGCGATTTGAGCAAACTGTTCGAAACGGCTTCGTTTCCGAGAGCGGTCGCCGAAAAGCCCGGCAGGTATGGGCACAGCTGTCGACACGCCGTTTAAGCAATTTAAATAAATAATTTTAAACGAAATTGTTTTGTATTATAGAGTCATCGATGACGTCACGCGATTATTTACCCGAATTTTGACGACCAAACTATTTCCGGATATAATCGAGGAAATGATATACTGTATGGCGGCGTACGCGTCATCGTTGGGCCATCACTGTCGGGAACTGTTTAACTGGATGTTCGACTTGTATAACTCGTCGATTGCCGACGAGACGCGTATTGTTATACTGAAATCGCTCATCAAAATCATCGAAAACGGTGGGAAAGGTATTAAGGATAACATTCCCATTTTGCTGCATAAGCTTAAGGACGCGCTCGAAGATTCCGAAACTATAGACCTGTTGCTTATCGTGACCGATGTGGTGCTCATTTCGGCGCGAATGTATCCAAATTTACTTCAGCCGCACTTTCACGATGTGGTCGATATACTTGTCGGTTGGCTATTGGACTCAACGCAATCGTCGACAATGACTAAGCCATTAGAAGACGCGCTCATATCTCTCAAGCAATTTTGGTATTTCGATATTGAATTTTCCGTCACCCTATTGGGACAATTTATTGAGGATTTCGAAAAATATTACAAAGACCTGATTAACGATACGGGTCTGAATGTGTATCAGCAAAAGAGTCCGACTTCTCGCTCGCGTCCCGGCAATGAAAATCTCTCTGCCGACGACCGTATACTGAAAATGGCATCTCTGGTTCGCGTCTACATAACTGTGCTGAAGAGTCTCGAAAAGTTTACTCTTCAACAGCTCACACCTTCTATTACGTGGGATTTTTTGAGCGACTCTCTAAAGACCATTATTAAATGCGTCAATTCGGTGATCGCACTCAAGCATTCAGAAGATCTTATTATTGCCACAAACGAATGCGCTCGACTCACCCTCGAGTCCGTTCACTCGGCTTCGGGTCAATCAAAAGAGTTGATCGTTGCGTTGGGCGAAGATATGGTGCAGTATTTGTTTACTATTCAGGAGTCTTTTGAATTTGCTAGCAATGAATACATTCAGACATCATTGAAACTATTGACAACTATCGTTCGTGAGATGAATGCTGATCTTACTGTCGAATTTGTTGCGAAAATATTCAGCTCTGGCTCTCAGTGTCAAAAGTTGCGATTTACGCCATCGGATAAAATACAGCGATCATTATATAATTTGCATCACTCTATACTTGCCGTAAAGAGTGTTTCGATTCTAGAAGAGGCCTACAAATACCTACTATTGGATATACAGTCGGCATTTACAGTGTTATTGGGCACTAAAATTGAGCTCAACTTAGAGAACGCCGCAAACATTGATATAGCGTACACAGAAAATGAGGCAATTCATAGCGTTCAGTCAAGTTTGGTATCGCTCGCCGAAATTGCGAACGCGAAGCACTCGATAATCGGAATGTGGGCATTGAAGCCCTCATTTTTCGATCTGATGTGCCATCATTTAAATCCAGCCAACGAGCAATTATCGAATAAATACAAAACGGTTCACTATAGTCTTATCTATCTATTGTACTCGCACTGCAACAAACACAGTCATTTCACATCCAGCAGTTTACTTATTGCAAATCAAAACTCATCGAATATATCGGTGCACTCGAGTTCGTCGACCACCTCGTCGTCTATTATGTCATTCAGCCCATCGATGATTACGGCGCCGAGTAGTAACCATTTGGCTAACATATTAAACATGTTGAGCGCTATCGTTAAGCATAAGCGCCTTAAAATTGAAACACTTCGACTCTGCATGAATTGGTCGCTCGAGATAGTGAGCTGTGCGAGCGTTTTACGCGAACTTTTACTTTTGTGTACCTCCAAAGAGATGCTCGATCTGCTCGAAAGCATTGCCGATCTTTCATTTTCTGCCGATTTCGAAGTCTGTCGTTTGAGCTGCAAAATAATCGAACTTATACTCAAATCAATTCCCGATTTTCCCGCGCCCACTATTGTTGAGAAGTACAAGAAATCGTGTCAACTGCACATCGATCACACTGATTCGCCTCTCGCTAACGATTATCTCAATTTATTGGCTATTCTTCCATCGATTTCGAAATGTCAAAACTCGTACGCTCTCTCCACGCCAGCTATACTTAGTCGACGCGACGGCTTCATATATCCAGAGGACATTCGTGTGGCCATCGCTGCGCTTATGAAACGCGATCCTTCGACTTCGTTTACGATGACTTGTTTTCGCACAATTACGCTCTTCATATTGGATGGCACTCAACCTGATCCGGATAACTGGCTGTGGCGCCAATATTTATGCTGCGTCAGCGACGACAATCCAATCAAGTGTTTTCAATTGGCGTCCAAGTCTGCCAATAATCAAAACGATTCTAGTAATCAGCTTAACGTTAATCAAATATTCGAGTGCCACAAAAGCGCGCTTATATTCTGGTCGTGTTGGGAAGTCGTCCAGTACTGCATCGCCAACAAACTGCGTACACCGTTAGGCAAACCACAGGACACTTTTACCAAAATCGAGGCCGCCATCAAAGCGAGAATCGCACAAATACAGGCGCCGCCAAATTCTCCGCTAAACTCATCGTCAGACTCGCAATACACGAGCGCATTGCAGGTGCGAATGTTGCTGCTGTTGATGGAGAACATCGAAAAGCTAGTCTACAACGCAATCGACGGCAATTCGTCGCGACTCTATTTGACTGCCAAAAATTCCAAGTCATTCTTTCGCACAAATAAGGCCACGTGTGCCGAATGGATAAATCGAAATCGAATATCATTGATGCGCATCGCGTTGAAGTGTGGAGAGCCCGCCACTGTTGTCCGACACGGTCAGGAACTACTTCGCGAGATTATTAACTCGAAGAAACAGAACAACACTGATGTTGAATTTATTCTTTATCTAATAATCGAGGCTCTCATACAACTGGAAGCCGCCGACGCCGCTATGGGTTACTATATTTGGGCCAAACATACTCTTGGCTTGAAATGTCTTTGGATTAAAGCGGCGGCAGAGGAGGCGAACTGGCGTTTTGAAAATGCTTTAGAGGAATACGAAGCTTTAGTTAGTTTACGTTCGCAGTCGCCGATGTCTCCTATTAATGACTCAATTGTCTACGAAGAAGAAATGAAAAAGGCTCAAACATTGTCACATCAGTCAGACTTTCTTAATAACCGAATCATACAATGCTATCTAAATCTCGGTCGATGGCAGGACGCCATCAAATGGAGCGAACAAACAGCCGATAATTTGTATACTAATCGATCAATATTTAATTCTAATGTCAATTACAAATACTTAGAAGCGATTTCGACCTTTCCATCGTTTGACGATTCGAAAGAACTGGTTTTGGAGCGAAATAGTTCCCAATTATCGTGGGATATGAACGCCACGTATCACAGTGCCCAATTAAGCGTTCTTAAGCTTTCTTATGGACTCTTTAATTCGGAAATCAAAACTCCAAAAGATATTCAAAATGAAAATCTTTTTAATGCCGTCATTGAAGAAAAAATTAATCCCATGCTTAGTATTCCGATTTGTTGCAGTCCGTCGGTCGAAAATTCTCTTATATCTGTTTTGCATCGAATCGCTATCTGTTTGAAGTCGCTCTGTCACGTCGACATTAATAATAAAGTGGTTAACAAGAAAATCTCATTTGCCATAAGCCCCACGTCTGGTCTCAGCTCGTCGAACGTCGGAATTCTAGTGAATGCAATGGCGTGGTCTAAGATCTATTACAACATTGTCAACAAATTTAATAACAACGGTGGAAACTTGTTGTTAAGCTCGATAAACGAATTGAATTATGTCACTGCCAAAGAGGCGCGTAAACAGCAAAACTTAAAATTGGCCCAAACATTGCTACTCCAGTACGCGACAAACACTTGTAGATTAACTGTTGACACAGAGAAACAAATCGACACCTCAGTCCGAGTCAACGACATCTCTCCACTTGTATCGGTCATCAAAAAAGCAGCTCAAGAACAGACATACTGCCAGGAGTTGATTAAATTTCAGTTGGAAGGGGCGAAATTGATATATAGTTTTGGCGACTCGAGAGCGGCCATCGACGCACTTCTCAATTGTACGTCCACTTTGCTGAACAAAACGGACGAAAATGTCAGCAATGAATTTATGGAGATTCTATCGCGATCTCTTCTCACTCTCGTTAAATATCTTCAGTCCGATTTGAAATACTTCGAGCATCTCAACGCCGTATCGCATCCCGCGCTTTCCATTATATTTTACCGATTCGACGATCACATCAATTGCGAGCAAACATTGGGACAGTCGGAGAGTTTGATTGGAAAATTATTGCTGTTTAGTGTGAGCAACTATCCACCATTGGCTAAGTCGTGGTACGCTTTGGGAGCCTGGAGTTATCGATGGGGACGAAAATTGATTGACTTTGAAGAGGATAAGCTCGAGCACCGAAGCATCACTAAGGAGGACAATGCTTACACATTCTACAAACTGGCCGCCACTTCGTATTTTAAATTTTTGCAAATAAGTAATCACGCGGGATGTGAAGACGTGAACGCCACGCTTAGACTGCTTCGACTCATACTCAAACACGCGCCGGAAATGCGCGAAATACTCGAGGATGGACTGTCGAAGACGCCGACCGAGCCGTGGAAAAACATTATTTTGCAGCTGTTCTCTCGGCTCAATCATCCCGAGCATTACGTTCGGCAGAGTATAAGCGATTTGCTGTGTCGTATTGGCCGCGATTGTCCGCAATTGATTGTGTTTCCAGCCGTTGCGGGTTCGCTCACCAATAAAAAAGACGAGTATTTGTTCGAAGGCGTTAGCGGTAAATCGCTGACTGGCGATGGCTTCGAGGAAGACTTCGACGTCGATTCCGTGATTAACGAGGAAGAATCGGCTATTATGCAAAATTGTTACGCGGCTCTCGTCGAGACGCTTAGCCAACAAAATCCGAAATTGATTTCACAAACCAAGACGTTTGTTCACGAGTTGCGTCGCATCACAATTCTCTGGGACGAGGTGTGGATCGGAACGCTTATGAATCATATGGCGGACATGAAAAAACAAGTGAACAATTTAGAGGCAGAAATCATCAAAATTCGCTCCAATAAACTGCTCAATGACGACGAAAAAGATTTGGTTATTAAGGAGAAGCATAACATTTTCTTCCGCCGTATTATCTACTTTTTAGAGTTGACTCAACTCATAACTGATGAAAAGCCTGAAACTCCTCACGAGTCGTGGTTTCAGCGAAGCTTTAGTAAATTGATTTCGACAACAATCAAATGTCTGCAGTCAAACAGCGACGCTTCTCAACCGCAGCAATACTTAACTGCTTATCAACATCTTCTTCAATCAATTCAGAAAAAAGCTCTTTTGATAGCGAGCGGTCGATCGCAGCTCGTAATGGATTATATCAGTCCAATATTGGCTTCTTTGGAAAACACTGTGATTCCAATGCCGGGATTGAGCGCCCACTCCAATAACGCCACCAACAATATCATAACAATACAGAAAGTATGCCGCACTGTGACTACACTGCACACAAAAACTAAGCCGAAAAAGATTGTGTTTTACGGCTCTGACGGCAAACCGCATACGTATTTGTTTAAAGGACACGAAGACTTGCATCTCGACGAACGCATTATGCAGTTTCTCTCGATTGTGAATAAGATGATCGTCAAGTACGACAATTTCAAACAGGATAAGGTTCACTATCGAGCTCGACATTATTCGGTGACACCGCTCGGAAATAAATCTGGACTGATTCAGTGGGTCGACGGCGGACAAGCGCTGTATGGCTTTTACAAACGATGGATGCTTAACAGAGACACTGCTTTTACTGTTAATAAGAATCAGGCGAACGCAGCGGTTAACGAAAATGTTTATAAGCCTTCAGAAATATTTAGCAAAAAATTAGTGGCTAAAGGCATCTCTTCATCGAACCGAAACGAATGGCCACTTAGAGTTTTAGTTCAAGTTTTGCAGGAATTAATCGATGAAACGCCAGTAGATTTGATATCAAAAGAGTTGTGGTGCGCGTCGATTAACGCATACGACTATTGGCGATTAACTCAAACATTTACATACTCGAACGCCGTTATGTCGATGATTGGTTACATCATTGGTTTGGGTGACCGCCATTTGGACAACATTTTGCTCGATCTGTCCACAGGCGAAGTCATTCACATTGATTATAATATCTGCTTCGAAAAGGGCAAAACCCTTCGTGTGCCTGAGAAAGTTTCGTGTCGTCTCACTCAGAATATAGTAAATGCGTTCGGAATTACCGGCATTGAGGGCACGTTTCGCATGTCGTGCGAGCATATACTCCGAGTTCTCCGCAAAGGCAAAGAAACTCTTCTCACATTACTCGAGGCTTTCGTTTACGATCCGCTGATTGATTGGACGCCCGAACACGAAGAAGGCTATACGGGATCGATCTATGGCGGCGCCAGAATTAGCGAATTGGCCAAACAGGGAAAATTGATATCCAAGCATCAGATGGACAAAGAAAACTCGGAAGCGATTAACCGATTGAACGAAATGATTAAAGTTATAGAAAGACGCAATAATTGGCCAAAAATATCCGACATGTCTGTGGTCGAGTCGACATCTCAGAGACATCATGTCGATAACATGATTCTCGGCGACGAAGCGATTGTGAGCGCTTCGAGATCGCCGGTCAATACGGCTATGCTTTCATTTAAAGTATCTGAAAGTAGCGAAAACAAATCGAAAAAAGCAGTGGTCAAACAGTTATCGTCCGTTAAAAGAAACACTTACGCCACTTCTGTCTGGAAGAAAGTCAAAATGAAGGTTAGTTTACATAAGCATTGTTTGAGCGAACAGTTTTTAACTGATCTACTATTATGTACAGCTCGATGGCAGAGATCCCGATCAGAACAAGCGTTTCAGTGTTATAGAACAGGTAAACAATGTGCTAAAGGAATCGATGGATATCGAAAACTTATCACTTATGTACGAAGGATGGACGAGGTCTGTGCTCTCTATGGATATGATTGTCATTTATTTGATTGCATTGTTTTGATTTTTTTTCCAATTATAGTTGGGTATGAAGAGACGTCCAATAGAAATAATTGGGTTATAAGCAGAAATAATTACATCAAAATCCAGAATTATAAAACTGGTTTTCAGCGAAATATGACCAAAACTTCACGTTCGCCGGCCTAATGCTCTAATTAAAACAAAATATTCAGAAATCGGTCAACACAGTGAAACTGTTTGGTCAAACCTATCAAAATAAACCACAAAAAAATAACAAATTATTAAACGCCATTCTAAATATTTTAGCGATGAGAGGAGAAAATCAGTTTGCTATTGGAATTCAAATATTGATTGGCTCTCCTTATCGGATATAACTCCGTACTTCATCTTCATCTTTAACGAAACAATATATAGTGAATTTGTTATGAACACGTCAAGTAATAACCAGCTCAACAAAAACAATAATACGAGAATATTATTTGAATTTACAGAATACTTTAATTTTTTTGATTATTATTATTTCTTTTGTTTAATCGATACGTTTCTTTCATTTCATTGGTAGTCTCGAGTTTCGTATTTCAAAATAAGAGAGCTATTCTCCCATTAATGACTGTCCCGTTTAAAACTCTATCCAATGTCTGAATGTATTTTCTTTACAGTTGTAGTGAATTCTTTAAGCACTTAATTTATTGTTTGTTTCGATCAATTTGATGAGTATTAGAATAATGTATGAATAAAGGAAGTTTTAACATTTTTCAATCGCCGGCTTAATGTCTTTATTCTATCAAACTTCATACGTGTTTAAACTCTATATTCAATTATGCGAATATAGAGTGAGAATATATATATATAGATTACTTTTTTACGGCTGAGAGTTTGAATAATAAATTTATGAGTTACTACTCTGTTAACTCGGGTAAAGCCAACAAAATTGAATTTTGTTGCTGTTTTTCTCATCGCTCGATACGGGCATAAAGACGTCATTAAATGAAATCTTAATGAAATCGTTGGCATGTTTTTAGATTTGCGACAAATCAAGAAAGAAATTTGTTTTACGTATTTCTAAATATACCATGAATTTTGTGATGAATTGAATCGATATTAATTTTTTTGAATCTTATATTATGAAATGAATTTTGAAACCAACGAAATATATATATATTTTATAGTTTAGATTAAGTTTAACGAAAAACAAAATTTGAATATGTTATAAATTTACGTCTTAAATCTATTAATAGTTGTAGAATGTTATATAAAACAGTAAATAATACATTATTAATGTGTTTATATTAGAATCCAATCAATAATTACAGCATATATTTTTTGAAATTTTTCTAAAATGAGTGATTTTCTGGCTTAAGTTTAACTGACTTGAGTTCGCATGACATCAACTCGAATAACTCTACATTTGATTAATGAGCATAATTTATTTTGTTGGAAAACCTATTCAAAAATTTAATAATAGGTTAAATTGCATGAAAATTTTGCGCCAAAAGCAATCTTTTCCAATAAAGTCGAAGATATAAAAATGTATTTGGTTTTAATAAGTTTGAGATTAATGTATGGCTATCAATTGTTTTTTAAAACAAATATTCAATTTATCTTTTTTTTACTTAACTCAAGTAAATATTACATATTGTATGCGACTATAATAACTATTAAGCTCCGAAATTATTTCTCATAATAAATTATTTGATTTTGACTAAACCTTTTCAAAGTACGAGTAAAATAATTTCAGTTCCATAAAAAAATAATCGCATTCAAAATATTCAAATTACAGACTAAAATTTAATTTGCCTAATATTCTGGCGCTAAGTTTAGCGAATATTAATACCCAGCTATGCTTATTAATCAAAGGTCTCGCATTTAAAATCATATATTCGTGATTTGATTTCAAATATTTTCACACGACTTCGGCGCACCACCAAAACGCACACCGCATTCGTTTATTAGCTTCGCATCTCTTGTATTGTTTCGAAGCAGTAATTTTTTTCTCTACACACTGAATTTCATGACAAAACTTCATTTCGCTAATTGTGTTCTGCGAGTCATTAATTTGAGCCAAAATAAAAAAAATAATTAAATACCTTTAATTCTCCTTTTTTTCTATCATTAATTTCGAATAAAGAGCAGACCTATCTTTAATATAAATTTATATTCTTTAATTGCACGTTTCGCTCACCGAAACATTATTATTTTCTGGTTTATAATTCAAACCGTGTACTGTATTTTATTTGCTCTTTATTTTTTTGGTAACATCAAAGATATTTTTATACTTAATTTAATGATAATTGATTGCCAAGAAATTACTCACTGTTATAGTGTTACTCGAATATGTGGCTCTATTTGGCGGAAAAACGATTTCTATTACCCCTATTCTTGTTCGCGAGCCATCACTTTGTCGGACAAATAGGGAAGTTTTTTAACCTAAAAAAGAAAGAAAGAAATAATACGAATTTTGCTGCTGATTTTAATCAATCTTACGGCTCCACCGAGACTGTCCTCATCCCAAAAATAACACCAAACGTTTTTCTTCTACTCTTCTAACCAATCTCTTCCCTATTCAAGTTTGGAGGCTATTCTCATTATGTTAGGCTTGTTTCAAACTTTAATATTAATCATAATAAGTTATAAACTCATTGCTCGGATTACCGATCTGTGTTTTGGGAAATTGTGATAAATCGCTAGATAAGTAGCACTTACTTTTTTTCGAGAAATACATTTGATTAGACGCGTGTTATTTATGCGAAAGAAGAAGAAGAAGAAGAAGA
>JAQIYA010000778.1:0-16873 GCA_034699355.1 Microtritia minima
CAACATTTATAAGACTTATTTTCGGTCAAATTCGGTGAGTTGTTACATCTGACCGAAATTATTTTTTCAAATTCGGCAGTTAAATTCGGTTACTGACCTAAAAGGAAGATCCCTACTTATAGCGTATACAAGAAAGTGCATTACATTCTAAGAGACATCACTACTAGTCATGAGAGTGAACAATGAAATACATAAAATGTATATTAACTGCTATTTATTTTATTTATTTTCACTTTTCGATATTGTGCTCATAATTCTTAAACTATGATAGCGATGGAAAAGTGAACAAAATTAATAAACACTTTAAATTTATATACAATTTAAAATTTATAGTATGAATTATTAATTTTTATATTAAAACTTAATTTTTTATATATAAAATTTTTATTAATTCATAACATATAAAATTATAATAGTTAATTGAGTTTTATAATGACTTAGTTAATGAATATTAATGAATCGTATAATATATATTTTTTCTAAAATAGCCCTCAGGCTATATTAGAATAAATATGGTAAATAAGCTATGGTAGAATAATCAAGTGTTTAATTCTGCTTGGCTTTCAATTGAATACAAAACTTTTGCTATTTTAGTTGCAGTGTAAACATTTGTAAAGTAGTGGAAGTTTATTTTCGATCTATAGTTTATAAAGCATTTAAGCAAAATGTGCATAGAATTATTTTCAATTAAGACGAAACCGTTGATTTGATCGAAATGAAGTTTATATCATTGAAAAGGTAATCATGAATAGCGATGAATGGACACTTCTTCTACTCGCTTAACAGATTAGGTTAATCTTGATGTTGATCTTGGTGTTGATCTTATAATGTTAAGGTGTTAACTTAAAATTTTTTAAACTGTTTGTAGTAATCTTTTTATATTTTAAAAGTAAATAAAAACCATATACTACTAGGAATCCATTTTAGATTATGTATTAATTAATAATTTATACCCACAAGTCAAACATATAATTTTTAGAGAAACAAGTTTCAATGGCTTCTTCGACAGCTAGTCATCAGTATCTTATGGAAATTAAAGCAAATTCTGTACTCACAGTCATTCTCATATAAATAATTTAGTATTAAATAGTGGCTGCTTTTTTGTGAACTTGGTTTATATAAGAAATATTTTAAATTGTAAAATAATCCTAAAAAAGATCATTAACGCTATTATTATATTAACTTTGTAATAATCAAACTGCTCATCAAATCGGTCTAACAATTATAATAATTTTATGATTTGATTTGATTTAACGATACATTTCATTTGATATGAAAACAGTATACAGTATCACAACATTGAGAAACAAAGCAATAGCATTCCAGCATAATTTAGTTCGGACTCAATTTCTGCGAAACAGCATTATTCTGAGGCAATATTAAAAATTAATTTTTGTCATGCATTGCCCACACCTTTATATAATGCAAAAATGCTGTCTTAGACTCGACGTTAAAAAACTCTCGTAGGAAGAGATTGTGACACGAAAATGTTATTTGTTATGGCGTGCTATACTAAGAATTTGCGAGAGTGACAGAACAAGTACTATATTTTAATTGAAAAACACTCTTAATTGCATCAATATTTTTTATTAGTCAAATCAAATTACTCGCTTTATTCTTATGCAATTTATTTAAGTGAATTTATCGAATTTTCATAACTTATAATGCATGTATGAATTTTGAAAAAGGTTTCATGCAATTAGTTTTTATGAAGAAAATATTTAAAAAAGTCGCATCAGATTTTGATGAAAGTGCATTCAATGAAAATTAATTTCAAAATCATTAAGCAAACATGACGGCAAATTTTCTTAAAGTAGATAAAAAAAAATTTAAAACAAAAATAAAATTTTTGATTGCATAAACAAATATGGATAATATTTTAGGTTAATAAACAGTTTTAATTGAAATTCAAAAATTTTTTTTTTAAATTAGACTAAAAAATTTTCTTTTTAGTTTATTTACAAATAAGTTATAATAAGCAATTTGCTAATTATCAATATTAATCTAATTTTAAGTTTATAGATTCAATAGTGTCTAATAATCTATCTATATATTTATATATATATAATAAAATATCCATGAGTTTGTTTTTTGTTTGTTTGTATGCTATAGACTCTGAACTGACCATAGGTACCCCCACATATATTTGTGACCAGCATTGTCTGAAAGACGCCATAGGGGGTTGAGGTGGTCAGGAGGCGTGGCCAGTTCGGGAGGTCCCGAAAAAATTTTTCGGCCACAACCCGTCCACTGAGACCTCTTATGTCATCTTTGTTATACGGAACACAACCAAATGCCATGTATGGTATGTCTAGACAGACTCTGGAAGAAGCAATCAAAATCATGGATTCTATATTATTGTTTTTATATATATTTCAAATAATAATATATAGAGAATATTTTTAATTAAATAATTTGTCTAAAATATCTATACAATTGATTTCAATCAACAAATAAGTTTTCATTATTATATAAAATTAATTAATTTTATTTAATGAATTCATTATAATTTATCAAATTTTTTTATTATTTAAATAAATATAAAATGCTAAGCAATTTTGAAAATTCTTATTATAGGCTTGAGTTGAGTTTAGAGTTGAGCTTATGTTTGTAATTTAATCTTAAATCTATTGTAATTTAAATTATTGCTAAAAATAAAAGTGAACGTGAATTTTTCTTATAATATTATGGACTTTTTAATTACCGGTGAAAAATTGTGTAATTTAATGCCTACGATTAAATCTATATTTAAAATTTGGTGATGGAATTAATTATTTAATAAACGAAAGTGAAGACGTTAATTGGGCTGTCATGTCGAACATAGTTGACGGTCAAAACGTCTACTGTAGGCAACCATCATATACGATACAATGATCAACTAAAAGATTATGATTTTTCTGTTGCGACGTAAACAAGAATTTTACATTAATACACATATTCACTATTGATTTTTGTTCTATGCGTGTCACATAAATAAGTGCGGCTTATTTTTTAAAATCTCTAAAATGCTAATAAAACTGATATAATACAGTAATATAACTCATAATGTGTATAAATGAAAGTTAATGTATCTCAAGAAGTTTTCTTTTAGTTTTTTTAAATGAGATACTTTCGCGTTGTGTCAAATAAATTTTGTGCTTATTTGTGTATTAACATACGGAATACTGAACGTGGTATAAATTATATCAAAATGAATTAATGAGTACACACACTGTACCGCACTATTATAATATGCAATTGTGTGTGCACTTTGCATGAAACCTATAAATTATAACTTTTAGAGATGTAACTAAAACTTTTGAAAAACATTAGTTTGTCTAATATATTGTATTAAAGATGTTAATTAAACTCATTCGAGATATTTAGGATAGAGATATTTAGATAATCTTGACAACAATATGAAGAGTAACTTAGAGTACTAGAATCAGAGTATTAGAATCAAAATAATGCATGCAAAATAAAAAAGGTTAAAGTGGAGCCAAACAAATAATTTACCCTATTCTAAACAATGTAATGAAATTTAAATTACTTGTCTGAGTCCATATAAATATCAATCAACTTACAATTTACAAATAGTTGTACAATGGCTACCAATTTATCAAATTATAAACTAAAAGAGTTATTTTATATGAAACTAAGGTAGAAATCCTAACAATAACCCATACATTAAGGAATAATTCAAACAATAATTAAATAAAAGTCTTATTATTATTCAAATTATATTTGAATATTGTTTTAAACTGTTTTATTTCACAAACAGTTATCATACGAAGAAAGACATTATTCAAATATATTTTGTTGAACGAAATTTTATAACTTTATAATTTATTATATAATAGTTGAACAATTTGTTTGATAGAGATTGATGACTAAAATGAAGATTTATTTATTCCTAAATAAGACATTAAAAATATATTGATTACAACTCACCTAAAATGGTCATTTAAAATAAAGAAATAACATTTATTTAGTATAAACATTGTTTATATAAAAGAAATGATATAAAACATCTTTCCTATTAAGTAAATACAAAACAATACTTTAGAGATAATTTAGGAAAAGAAAGATCAAAATAAATTGGACAACTATTTATTTCGCAATACCCTTCAGGATTAGGAAAACTAACTTAACTTCAAAAATTCTTAGCAGACTTCTTAAATTAATTGATCGAAGAGGACAGGAGTTAACAAAATCTTATAAAGTTTGTTGCAATCTTTAAGTTGACATTTATTTATGTTCAATTTAAATTATGGCCTTTAAATATAGAATGAAAGACATTGAAAAATGAAATGCAACTTATATTAAATTAAATTATTTACTAAACGGAAATCCTATTACATGATGCTATAAAAGTTAAATTTTAATGTTTAGCTAATTTCATAATATATGTGAATTATTTTTTTCTTTAAATCTAATGGACTTTTTGATTAAAAAGGAATTAGAAATATTGAAGATATCGAATAATTTATATATTGATTAAATATATAAATAGTTGCATCAAAAGAATATGCCCATGAAATGGCAGAATCTCTATAATCTATATATAATATATATATATAATTAAAAAAATAAAGTGTGTTCGTGTGTGTGTTTGTATTTTAAATTTTGTTAGAAAATTTAATGTAAACTACTACCGAAAATTTTTATCTTAATAGTTAGATTATTAAATTATCTCAAATTAATATTTAAATTAAATTAAAATTTGTTTCAAAGATAATAATATAGTGTTAAACGGAAATTTTTTATTATTGTTGAAAAAAATTCTATGGAAAAAAGTAGTAAATCTAAAGATGAAACACTTTATTTGATATAAACTACAGTATAAAAATAGTAAATCAATTACGTTTAAGGAATTGTATTTACAGTACTGTAAAGAATAAATATATTAATTTCATTACACTGTTTAGCATAATCTGTTATTTTGTTTCTCGTTTTAGCAGAAAATTTCTTATTTTTCTTTTTCGTTGAGTTTCTTTTTTTAAAAAAAAAAATTTAAACACGATCTGTAAATTTAAATTTCTATATATATATATTTCAGATATAGTACTCTGAGTATAAAAATAATTTATAATTGATTGTACTTAAATTATTTTATTTTTTGCACCACTTTCCAAATTATATTATACATATATTTATTATAAATAGACATATTATGTTTACGTTTATTTAAAAAATATTAAGTTATAAGAACTTATATTATATAGCCATCACCAGAAATTACATAAATTAGATATAAATATTTTAGCATTTAGAGTGAAAGCCAATTCAATGAAAAATGCAAAATAGCTAAAAGCAATGATTCAACTATATCTACAGCGTATCTAACTCTATATAGAGCCGGATAGTCAATACTGGGCTATTACTGCTAGTATTTATCTACAATTAAAAAATTATTTTCATTGAACAGTAATCAATTAAATCTAAAGTTTGTCATTCTATCTAATGTTAATAAAATAGAAATAGCAATTTGTGATAATAATGAAATTTTCTTCGTTAAAACATTCGACAGACAACAAATTTATAGAGTGAACCAAATTTTAAATTAGCTTTCTATTAATTACTTTAACATATAAGATCACATCAAGATGTGTCGAATGTAATTATAATTTTAAGAATTTATAAATTTCATAATAAGTTCGTTCTTTTGAACGAATTTTAAAAATTCTAACTCTAAACTTCTAAATGATTAAACAACTATTTGAATATTGAAATAATTGTATTTTAATTTAAAAATAATAAAATTAGCGAAAAATATGAATGACTTGTTGACTAAAGTAATTTTGATTTGCAATTGAAGGTTCACTTCTGGCCATATTAATGCTGATGCCAAGTCTGAACAGCTGTGTCAACCCGTGGATAGTACTCTACTTTAATAAAAATTTAGTCAAGACTCTCAAAGAGACTTGTCGTTGTCGGTGTTGGTCACGCAAAACTGAATACACTAATCAAATAGGAGAGTACACATCGAACTGCGAAACGAAATACAGTTCGCAGACCGATATTGATGTTCTCCATTCAACTCTCTCCACGACTGTATGCACGCATCGAAAGCGCAGCGAATCTCATTCTCATCGTCGCCCACATTCGCACATTATTTCGTCAAATAATTTAGTCAATTCTCACAGCTCTAACCAAAACGTTAACAATGAAAATCTAACAGTAAATTATTCGCCGCATAAGACTCTCTCCAACTCTTCAAGTGTAACGTCATTCTCTTCAGGCAGCGATATCTCGCCAGCTATTGAAATGCAAACACTTTGCCCGTAAAATCGCTTTTCAAGTCAAACTCCTTTAACGCATCTCTTTTCGTATAATTGAGTCGATTTTATTTATTCCATTCAACATATTTTGCTTTCATATTTTCCAAATACAGTTTTAATTTTAATTGTTTTTTGTTAATCATTATGACTTTATAGGTTTATGTAGACAATTATTTGATTTAAAAACAAATTTATGAATTAATTATTTTGTTAAAAATAAAAAAATTCAATAAATTACTCATTAATATTTTCGAATTTAATATTTTCAATTAATTATTAAATTGTTTTAAATTTTAAATATTTATTTACCTAAAATTCTTATTAAAAATTAAAATTATTCTTATGATATTATAGTTTTGTTAGATATTTAATAAATTTTCAAAATTATATTAAAAATTCTGTACTGTAAATAAATTTAATAAATTATTAAGTAGTTCCCAATTTAGAGCAACTTATTTTCCTCATTTTATGAAATTTTTTATTGTGTTTATTCGCATAATTGTTTGTAAAAAGTACCAGGAATTTGAAATATTATAATATTTATAATAAAGACTAAAATATTATGGAAAATTAAAATTTGTACAAAAGGAAATCATCTCTGATTCACAATTTTATTTTATATGTTAGAATAAACATTAAGAATTTTTATAAGTAAAAAATAATGGGAAGAGAAGGCATTTATGCTTTTGTTTCATCATATTTTTATCATAAGATTTATATGTCACTATGAATTAATATAAGAATAACAAAATTAGATAAGTGGAACAAATTTTACTTAAATAAATGGAAAGATGGGCTATTTTTTTAGAATTTAACTTAAATTGATTCTTTTATTTATAAAAATAATTGAACATTACTATCGCTCAAGTAATGAATAAAACGTTTCAAAGGCTTTACGATTCTAAAGGAGTCTGAGATGAAGTTTTATTCGAGACATTATAAAAAAGCTAAGATTTAGTTGGTATCCGATCATTGCTTTGAAACTCATTACCCCGTCGTTCACTACTTCGACTCTATAACTAAATTTTACTCATTTCTTTATTAAATAATTAATCTTTTTATTATTAAAAAAGTATTTTATAATAGGAAAGCAATATTACAATTCTTATAATTTTATTTAAAATTACAGCTTTACTTTTACCCCAAATTTACTTTTAAAGTCATGAGTTTTTATTGTTTATAACTTTTATAGATTTTATTTTTAAAATTAATTAAGCGTAACC
Organism: Microtritia minima; assembly: GCA_034699355.1. Lineage (NCBI taxonomy): Eukaryota > Metazoa > Arthropoda > Arachnida > Sarcoptiformes > Euphthiracaridae > Microtritia > Microtritia minima. The sequence goes on from JAQIYA010000778.1 coordinate 7,484, forward strand.
AAACTATATAATCACTTTGAACACCCAAAAGTGAGACACCATTTATCTGAGCAATCAATACTGTGCTATTCAATGTGGTATTGGCCTATAATGTGCTTTTGGTCTGTTATTTTAAATTTCGAAAGCATCCATCATTTTCAAAGTCGGTTAAATCAAGTTGGCTTAAAACGCAAACATTTATAATTTGAATACAATACTTATAATACTGATTAACAATTAAAATTAAATTAGAAATTCATACATTTTTTGCATAACATTTAGTCAACAATTTAAGAAGTTAAAATCAAAGCCAACTTTTTTCGGGAGAAAATACCATGGATTTCGGCGGGAAATCGGGAAGAAAAAGTGCTTTTTTCGGGAAAAATTATCGGGAAAAGTTTATTATTAATATAATAAGCAATAATTTTTGCTTTATTCGTTTTAAAAATAAAATCAAACAATGTTAAGTATTCATGCATTTAAAAAGTACATCAATTATTAAATAGAAAACTATTAAATTGAATCACAATTATTTTTTCAATATTTTCTTGAGTTAAACTGGTCCGCCGGTCAGTAAGAAGTGGTTTATATTTAGAACATAGGCTTATGTTTTTCACCATTTAGTGGCGTAACTAATATATTCAACTAGCAATTTTAGCCCGTTTTAAAAACGGGCATTTTAGATACTTTAATATCCATAAACCTACACATCCAAGTTTGATTCAACACATAATTCTGAGTTCAACCATTTTCCCTTAACCCCCTCATACCTTAACACTCTCTTCACTCGACCCGAGAGTTCCCTCATTCAATTCATTAAGTTTAACAGAGTACAATGATATATCACATGACATGGCTTCTGATCATTATTATTCCGACCACTTTGACCCCCCTATGGCACCTTTCAGACCATGCTGGTCATGAATATATATGCCATATGGGGGTACCGCTGGCCAGTTCCGAGTCTATAGCTAGACACACACACATACTTATGGATATTATATATATAGATAAATACTTGTTCTTTGAATCTGTTGTCTCATCTAATATAAAACAAAATTCGTCTTTACTAACTTTTTCTTTGATTACTTCTATATTTTTATCATAAACAGTTGTTAAACAATTTCTTACTGTTGTTGGTGTTGGAATTGATCTCTTCATATATTTTTCTAACCAATTTTTAAAAATTGACAGTCAAAATGTAAGAGGAAGTGCTAATTGATTCAATATGCCTAAGTTGTAAAATTTATTACTTGAAATTCTTTTGCTGTTTACTTGAAACTATCGATTTTCAGCATAAAATCAAGAAATAATCTTGAAATTCTGGAAAAACGGGAGAATCGGGAATATCTCTCATTTTCGGGAATATCGGGAAAAATTGTTTAATTCGGGAAATTCGGGATTTTAAATAAGGTTTATTTTGCATCTATTAAACATAAAAACAACTCCTATAAAGGTTTCCCGACGATATCTTTACGTTTTCAATTCGGGACTTCCCGAAAAAAGTTGGCTCTGCTTATAATTCACAAAATTTAAATAATTGATAATTATTGCGAATTAAGCACTTAGAGTTATCTCTCTAATATATGCATAGTTAATAGCATTCATGATTTAGGCTTAACAAACCTTATTCAAAATTCATTATTAATTTTATTAATTTCGAGTTTGACATTTGATTTCAACTAATCTATACTTTTTGGATTAGAATGAACTATCAGTTACATATATACGATAATAAAGTATGAATACAAGATAAATACTATATGAAAGGCAGTCAATAAAAATGAAACGAAAATTTTTCAAATATTTGTCAAAATGAATGTGATCTAAACAATGCTTTTTTAACCAAACCTACTGAATGGCTACAGATAAAAACATCGCTCTTTATAAGTCATGTCAGTATAAGTGATTTGGCGCTCACATTAATCAAGTTATCGTTAGCTTCAATAAAATATTTTATCTCACATTTTTCTTCACATTTGCTTAATATCGGAGCGAAGAGACCGGAAAATTAAAAAAAGAAAAATAAGGATAAGGATAAAAGAATTAGAGGACATAAGAAATTATTGGGTGTTATATAGTATTGCCGTACTATTATTGTATTATTGCATGTATTATTTCTATATTTAATGTTTTAAACGGCGCCACTTTAAAAGTATTATTAATTCTCGTGCATTCATAACAATTAGAGATAGACAGTCTCAGACTGAGACTGTGTTTGAGAAAGTCTCAATCTTAGTCTCATATGTAAAGTATTAGTCTCAGTCACAGTCTCTCCTTAAACTTATAGTCTCAGTCTCCAAAAAAATCCCATAGTCTTAGCCTCAGTCTCATAGTCTGAGACTATGAGACTTTTTTGCCAATTTTTATTAACAATAATTCGGTAATACTATATAATCCCATTTTTTAAATAATGAATTAATTAATAGATTATTGATAATTTGTTTTAATGGATTTATCGGTGCTCGCATTAATACCTCTATTCCTATTATTATACAACAAAAATAATCTTTAGTTTATATTGAAATCTTTTATTTATGTGTTGATTTAAGCAAGCATTTGATATGATATTTGATCTCATAATATGGCAAATGATTGCATTTTCATGATATATGAGATATTTATTGAGAGTAACTATTATTTAAAATTGTTATGCAAATCAATTTAATGCATTTGAATGAGTTGAAAGCCATTACGAAAAGTAAAAGATAAGGTGAAATGAATTGAAATCATGCCAAACATCAATATATGATTAGCGAAAGCAAATTGACTTGATTTGAAAGCGAGTATTGAACATCGATTATGTGCCCTAAGATATGGTTCACGAAATGCAGTTCTATTACATTCAATTACATTCACTTTATCCGAGAGTTACACCAAATCAAATCTTTGTAACTGCAAAGTTAGTATCAGATCCTGTGAAGCAACAGAGCGTATAAGAAGTTTAAATGCTATCATCCTTTGCACCACTCATAACAATAAATACTTTATCTGTTTTGTCGTTTCCAATCAAATGAATTGAAGATTATTTAATGATTAAAAGATTAAATCAAAACAAAAATAGTTAACCATATATAGTCTAAAAAGTACTATATTTAATAGATATAGAAAGTTAATTAATTTTCTAATAAATAAAATATGATTTTAATTTACCGAAATAAATTTTTGATATCAAGTTTTATTTTAATTATAATTATTGGAAAATAATAAAATTGTGTTAAAAATTTACATTATTTATGTTGAATTTTGAAAATTTTAAATCGTGTGTTAAAATATGAATATAAACATTAAGTATTAAATTGATTGATATATAGAAAGCATTTCTCTGATTTTAGTTTAATCACATTAATCGCTATTATATAAAGTAAAAAATTTAGATTAATTTCAAATGATTTGTTTATCTTTTTTAAAAAATTAAGCTTAAAATTTTTAAAATTATTTTCTAAAAACTCGAATTACATTAATAAATCATATAAAATACAATTAAACAAATATGTAAGAAATAATAATCAATGTATAATAATTTGTAGAATCGCGTCAGTTTTAATGTAAACCTAATTTTGAAAGCATACTAAAAAATTGGAGCCTTAATTAGCGTTTAGAGTAAGGCTCGTAAGATGAATGTCGAGCAGTATAGAGACAATCGCATGCCAGTCATCAATAATGACTCAATAATACTGTTACGCGTTTCACTTTTGATGCCAAATTTCAAAAACATTAACGCTTTAACATTAATGCTGATATGCAACGGCTAATCAACGGTTAATCAACGCTTTGCTATTATAGTTGGCGTAACGTCTAATAACGTAAACTTACGATTTCAGATCAATTCACTTAAAATAGTAACTCTAATATCTGTTTAATAGTTAAGACAATGAGTGGCAGACTATATAACGTGGAGAAAGTAATAGACAAGAAAGTGGTGAACGGAAAGGAGTTTTATTATCTAAAATGGATGAACTATGGAGAGGACCACAACTCGTGGGAACCAAAGGAAAACCTCAATTGCTTCACTCTTATCGATCAGTTCGAGAAAGTGCGCGCTCGCAGACAACGCCAACTGACAGACGCCGACCACCACAGCGACCCGTCGGCGCGCAAACGCATAAATTTGTCGCCATCGCCCGCTTTCACGGCCATCAAGTCGAAGGAGAAGTTGTCGGAGAAGTCGATGGCTGTCGAGCGGTCTGAAAGCCCGACCCGTCCGACCCGTGCGGTCGGTGTGAAGCAGTTGAGGCGCGACTCGCATCTGAATGTCCGCCAAATCCTCGGCGCCACGAATATCAACGGAAAGCTCCAGTTTTATGTGGAGTTCACAAACGACAAGAGAGATCTTCTCGACTCAGAGCTGGTTAACTGTCGATGGCCTCAAATGGTTATTAAATTTTACGAGAAGAAGATTGTTTGGGACCACAAATAGATTCGACGCCAATCGCTTTGTTTTTCATAATCTCATGCTTTTATTAAATTGGTTTGCAATTTGTTCTTAAATTTTCTTATCTATTATTTTTAAATTGCATTAAATTTATGAATTTTTAATCAAAAAAAAAATCTTAATCATTAATGAAATGTTGACATTTGTTTTGTAAAATTTTAATAAATTTAAATAAGAAAATTAACATATCCTCAAAGTTGTTCACTAATGAGAATATAAACGTTGAATAATGCTTTAGTGAGTGCTTTCATTAAACACTTTCGAGAGGAAGGGAATAGGAATAGCCTTACAATTGAGTTTCCATTAAAGGTTAATCGATAACTGTTACTAACCTCTAACTTTACGTATCATTAAATACTTAAACTGTAACTTCAACTTCTTTTAAACTATAAAAATAATATTTGCGAATTGATTTGAAAAATATTTGTTTGTTTAATATGCAATTCAATTCAAAATTATTTTATAATTTTTATATTAAATATTGTAAATTATGTTAAAATTATTTTTAAACATTGATAATAAAAACAATTTAAAACACGAATGACCGCACAAAAGAACTGATTTTATCAATAATTTTATTACTTTAAGTACAATTTTAACATAAATTTGAAATATTGGTTGATTATCGAAGCGATCGATAGATATCTATAATTGACAGACACTTCTCAGAACGCTTAATATTAATACACGCCATTTTAAATATTTGTAACCTAAAAGTTGATAAACTTATTTTCATAAATATAGTTATAATGTAAATTTTAAATCATTTTGTATAATAATGGAAAAAAAGATGTTCGATATTAACATTCATCAATCATAAGCAATTTTGTCAAATTCTATCAAATACACATCAAATTTTATATTTCCTATCAAAATAAAATGTAAAGCTTTAAATTTGAAATATATGTTGACATTTTAAAACAAATTTTATTATAACTTATAAATTGAAGTTAATTTCGATCAATTAAATTATACAAAAAATAAATTGGAGTGGAGAGTATTGTAAAGGTTAAAGTGTAGCTCATGACTGCCTTACCAACATTTTTGTTTGCTTTAGGTAATACACTTGTCCAGCAAACTCTGGACAAGTGGATTACCACTTGTTCTGCGGGTCATACCATTGCCCGCCATATAAACTCCACGGTAAAAACCCTGTCTTTAATTCCCGCTCTCGACAGTGTCTTCCTCTATGCAGTAGAATTCCTCTTTCGTTCATTTATTGTGTACTATTGATGTTAAGCATGAAATTAGAAATTATCACCAATACATGTAATACCAACTGATTTAATTAAAAAATTCAATTTTTTAATTTAACAGTAAATTTTTTGTTAAAATATAAACTTTTATCAATATTGAAGCATTAAAAACTTAACTAAGAATCTAAAAATTGATTTACATTTTTCCAATCAAAGAGCAAGACATCGTTGAAAAGTTTGACTGAACACGACTAAGAAAATAAGCAGTTTTAAAACAAAATCTAACACAAAAATTTCAACTTTTATTTTAAATTAACGTTAATTTCAAATGTAATCAAAATATTTGCAAAGTATATACAAAAAACTAAACATATTCACACGACTTATATAAAACAATTTCCTCGAGAGTAAGCAAAAAAACAATTCAACTTAAATAATGTGTTAGCAAATACAGTATATATAAATTGAAATTGTGATTAACATTTTCCACGTGTTCGTTAAATATCAATTTTAATTTTTAATCAATATATAACAAAATATGAGTTTTGACCAAAAATTTTAATTATACAAAAAAAAGGTTTATATTTCATTTTGGGTTTTGATTTTCATTTAACTTGTTGTTTAACATTAGTGTCTAAAAGACTCAATCGTTAACCAAAACCATTATTTCCGTCAATATATATTCTATACACATGCAAACAAAATGTTATGTAATCAATGCATAAAAATTGTTATGCAATAACGCTGAAAACTATACAAATAAATACAATATCAATATATATAAGATTAAATTATATTTCGGTAGTAATTGTGCTGTCGATGCCATTCATGCCATCGATGGTGTTATGCATCGAAGTTTGCGAAAACGATTTTCGTGACCCGTCAGCGCACACCTCATGTCCGTCGCGCTCGTCTTCGTCCCCGTTATCGGCTTTCTTCCAGCGAATTCTCTGTTCGTAGTACGCGATGACCAGTTCGGGAATGATCTGATTGGCGACGTCGGCGAACTCGAACGACGTGCGATTTCCCCTCCACTTAATCATAACCATAAGCCTCTGGTCGGTCTCGCGTTTGGTGGCGCCGAACACTTTGATGGGCACCCACTTGTGGTCGAAGCCGTTGGCGGGCTCGATGGTCATCGGGACGCGCTCCACGTGCTGGCCCTCGTGTGTGCGCTCGTACTCGTCGATGAGGTCCGGACAGCTGAGGTGCGACACCGGTTCCCACGTGTTGTCGGCCGACTCATAGCCAACCCATTTCACGTAATACTCCACTTCTTCGCCCACAATACGCTTCGCCACAATCGATTCCACGTCGAACACCACTTCTTTTTTCTTTTTCGGTTTACCCATCGATTCGAGTTAATCGCTGTTTATTCAAATCAATTTTACTTAAATCGCCACTCAATGAGAGATATTCAGTATTTCGCAGTTAATCACGAAAAAATGTTTGACAACTCTTTCAGAAGTTAATCAGTGCTTAATATTTGCCATACTTTAGTGCTTTTAATTGCAAAATGCTTTATAAACATTTAATTTATAAATAAAATTACAACAATAATATTAATTATAGACAACACATACGCATGGCTTGAGAGTCAACATTCATAAATGACGACAACTTTAGTTCTCGATCTGATTCTTCAAATGACTTCAAATATATGTTGTTATTATAAGAATATTATAATTGTTATTATAATTATTATGCCTATCAAAACAAGTTTTGATTTTATCAATTAATCTCATAATAGTCAGTCTAACGTTACTTTCATTTTATTTACTAATCTTATTAAAATTTTATATTCAGATATAGTGTTAATTCACACAGATTTCACATTCAAGTTTTGTCGGTTTAAGATTAAAAGTCTATTTGCTATTCAGTTCACATTATCGATAAAATATAGGATTGTATGATAGATACACAAAAATTTGTTCATAATGTAATCAGTTTTTCATAATAACTGCCACTTAGTATTAAATGTTTTGAAATGGTTTTGATTTATCAATTTCTGTTCATAAAAAAGTATTTGTTCATAACATTGATGGTTCATTATAACGATAAACGACTGTATATTATTTTTTAAAAATTCTAAAATAAAGAGATAAAAAATTGACTAATCTTTTATTATATATACTATAATTTTATTATTTTAAAATAAATATATTTTTAAACATATGCTATGTATTTAAATATATTTAAATCAATCAATATTATAGCTGTTATAGAGTAATATAGATGTCAGAAGACTTTTAATGTCTCTCAACATTCGTGTTGTATAGTGAATGAGAAGAAAATAGGAGGCAAAGTACAAATGTATTGGCTTTATTGAAATTATGTTAACTAATAATAAGTGTAATATCATAGTTATTAAAGGATAGCTTTGATATTGTCAATTAATTATGGTCACCATAACTGGTCAAAAATTAATATCAGTTGAAAGTTGTGAAAGTTAACGATGAACGGCATCGCGGATATTACTAAATAGCGGATAGAAAAGAATCTGTACGTGTGTTTGAGGAAAGGAGAGGGAGAGAGATATTTGAAATGTGTTTTATTAATCAATGCTGACTATATTAAGAATAGAGTAGCTCTAACTAAAGTGTGAACTTTTTCTTTCGATACCGCCAGCAGAAAAAACTGATATATTTGATGTCACAAAAAAAGGTTTACTCACAAAATCTCACAAAATTTCTGTTATATTTGTTTAACAATATCGATGAAAAAAGTTTATAATATAAAAGTTTATATATTTACTTGAATTAACTAAAGTTTGATTAAAATATTTTATAAAAATTTTATACAAATGTTAGTTGAATTATATAAAAGATTAATATATATTATATCTAAAATCAATTTTGCTTTCTATTGCATGTTAAACTTTAACTATTTTTATTCGAGTCAGTCCTATAAATGTAACATTTAAATGAAAATAATTATAAAAATAAAATAGTTTTCTAACAATTTTATAATACCTTATTTTTCAAATATAATTTTTAGCCATATTTTATGCCATACTGTCAAATATTAATTTTTTTGTATTTATCTTATTTAAATATTTTGACAGTAGTATTTTTTTTGTTTTTATATGAAAATATTTATGCAAATTTGAAAGCGTCTTACGATTATATGCAAATAAATTGTAAAAAATTACTGTCAAAAAATTCAAATAAACTAATTATAAAAATGTATAATTAATTAACTAATTAACTATAATTAATTAATTAACGAATTAATTTATTTACTGTTAATTACTATTTACTACACTGTATATTATTTTTTGTTATTTTGCAATTTTATTTTGCATTTTCCTAATTCATTATCAAAAGAATTGTCAAAAATACTTGAAAGTCATGTGCGCATTGTCTCACATTGTGTCACAATTTGCACAATTTATTGATTTGTCTGTACGAATTCATATACAATTTGAGTAAAAACATAATTAAAATAATTTTATTTTTTTTAAAGAAACGCATAAATTTTTTGTGTTATTATTTTATATTATGTTTATAATTATAAAGCATAAAAATCTCTGATAATGAAGATTATAAACAATAGTCACCAAAGATATCTAAAAGAATGTGCAATTCGATCATAAATGGTTAAAACGTGTCGATTATAAATATTAGTTTAAAAGAAGATCCAAAAATGATTATCACATGTGATGTAAAAATATGTTGCTATGAATTTACATTTCATTTATATAATGGAGTAAAAACAAGGAAAATTTTGTTGACGCTAATTATTTATATCTCTTTTTTAAGTTTTGATTAACTTAATGTT
>JAQIYA010000779.1:0-16857 GCA_034699355.1 Microtritia minima
TTCACACTAGCCATCAATAATATGCGCTTTCATATAAGTGAAACATTTTATTTTTTACTGAGTTGTCGTTGGCTGAGTTGGCTGAGGGCTCATTTTTATTAAGGGCAAGTTATCCACAAGCAAATTATTACTCGATTACACATATCAGTGTACACCGCTCTAACAGCTCAGTCATCATCATCACCATCATCATCATCGCCGAAGAGAAAAAAGTTCGCAATTGCTAACCAAAGATAAAGCTTTACAATAAAGGAAGCGTCGCAATCAAATGCGACATTTTTAAACTTAAGTTTTGTGTTGTACTCAAACATTTTTTAAACACAAACTCTCTCTCGTCTCTCTCTTTCTCTCTCTCTCCTGAATTGAGTGAGAAAGCCATAGCTTGAAAGGCGAGAAACTTACTTAGTGTTAGTTATACGTGTATGGTTTGGGTTGAGTTTCCAGTTGGATAAACTGGCGAACAGAGGCATAGTTAAAAAAAAGGTATTTGATGGCGCGATTGTCAGTTTGTCACAATGTCGGCGCAATATTCATAACTCATCAATTTCGGAAGGCTTATCAGTTAGTTTGTCGGGTCATTACTGAGTATTGTCGCCGTGGATAAGAAAAGATTTGAATTTTAATGCTCCCGAAAGCGATTTGGTGCGCATGAATTGTTGGCTTATCAGAAATACATATTACTTTTTTGCTCTCCTATTCTGCTCGCATTCACTCTGCGTTGCGCTCCATTCAAACTTTCTATAGGAAGTGGCAATCGCTTCGCTTATGCGTTATGCGTTTTTGTCATTTATTTCAAACTTGTATATATTTTTGCCGTTCATTATGATTTTGCCACCAATTTCTAGTTTAACGAGCATTAATACGTTACACACTAATACTTAATATAATGAACTATTTTAATCTTTTATTTTTATTTTCGCTGAGCCCCTAATATGCTCTCTCTTTTTTTATCTCCGTTATCGAATTTTTATTACTAATTTATATTTATTATCTTAATTTTTGCAATAATAATTTTTTTCGCCCGAAATGTCAAAATTTGTTTCCTCTCTTTCTCTCTCTTAATCCTAGACATTGTTTTTCGAAAGCGATTACACGCCAAACACCACTCATAAATCAGTGCAGAGCTGTGGCAATATTCTAGTTATTAGCGATTTGAAAAACTATTTCATATTTCATGTAACAATAATGCTATGCGATCGCAATTTGCATAGAAATTTACATTTTCAATGTGCGCTTCAGTTTTGAGAGTGCCGTTTGATTACCTGTTTCAGGATTTGCGCTAATAATCTTTAACGTTAAAAATTGTATAATTTCAAGAGGTCTGGGATTTAAGAGAGAAAAAAAGACACAAATGTTTTGCTTAATAACGAATGTTTATCTATAGCTTTACCGATAATTATCATAATTAAATGTATTTAAATGCGAGGCCTTTGGAGTGCGCCGATCATACAAACTAACAACAAAAAAAAACAAATGCAGAGATATTTTGGTTCGCATTAACTCGTTATGATTTGCCGAGTAAATGATCATTTCCTAAATAAATCGATGCCATTACAGACACGATTGAGTTATGCAAATGCAGATTTGAGTGTGGCGTCAGTTGTGTGGCCAATCGAAAGTGTCGCGTATCGGCAACAGTCACTTCAACAGCGCTCGTATTTGAAATGAAGTTACACACACACTAACGAAAACGATGAGGCCGTAAGTGTGGATAGCTATCGCTTATGAGTTGAATATCCGCACCTTTAATCAGGTAACTTAAATCGTATATATTAGTTAAGGACGTGATGTATAGGTAGGCGAAAGAACTACTTTTCTTCTTCTTCTCCCTCTCTCTTCGCATTAATAAATTAAACATTTGTCATTTATTAAAAGATGCTTTTCGTACTGTAATTTTCGAGACCCTTAACGCGATACGCTTTAAAAGCATGTTATTTCGTTGCCCAACCATTTCTCCAGTTAAGACCAACTGATACTGTCGGCCCCTTTTTGGCGAAGCTTTTCGCAGCCAAATTAAAGAAAAAATATCGTTTTTGATATTTTTTTTTCCACAAATGTATCGCATTTTGAAGCGCACTATCGCTTGATGTTCACTATTCGCTCGTTTAGTTGTACGCGTTTTTCTTGTTTTTCTTTTCTGTTTCAAATTAAATGGATTTGCGTTCAACAATATTTCTAATATCTAATATGCATTTATTTAGTTTAAGTGTCAATTTTATCAAAAAGTTTCTCTCAATAAAAGTAATATGTTTTTTCTTGTTTTTTTCTTCATATGAATAACTCTGAAATTGGAGTTTAAAGTTTTAGAAATTATTTAAACGAAACGAATGATTAGCAAAAAAAAAGTTTTATGGCATCCAAAGTAGATTTTATACGATCGCTGGCCTGCTATATATTACACTGGGTTTGGCTTAGAAATAGCGAACTTTCAAACGATTATATGACTTTTATCTGGCGTACAGATCATCCTCTAATCCTAAATGGGCTAAAATGAAATGAACACAATTGCGAGTCGCAGTCGAGTTAAACCCAAATACGACATTAAGTTAGCCATTGTTGAATTGAATACTTAATGGCATAATAGATATTATTGTTTTTTATTATTATTATTATATTATAGCCGTTGTCTACTGACGTGTTCGACGCGAACAATTGAAATAATAGTTAGGCTATAAGATTGTTATCTCGAGAACCCATTTATCCGTGATTTTGTTTTTATCGAATATTATCGAAAATGTCTTACAATGGCTTATTTTAGTGCTCCACTAACTCGAACTCAGCCCAAACTCTATTTCGCTTGAGTTAAACCATCAAATAAGACATTACATTGCATTTAATACATGTATATATCTATATGGCGAACAAAAGGGTCCACAGTTTGAGGCATTTTTATTTGATCAAAACAAGTGTAGTCACCAGTCATTGAATGTCATTTCATACCCGTTCGGCCCATTAATGAAGTATATAAATCGAGGCATAACTAGAGTTATTTAACTCTTCAACTCAATTGTGTGATTGGAATGCATTAATGATAATGACACCAGTTTTCGAAATTCGTAACACAAATATTTTAGCCCAAAGACAAAACCAGTCTTACTCTCATCTCATATCTATCCTTGATATGAATTGCTTCAAATCCTTTTAAAACTGAGCGCAACATTTAATGGAAAACTATTATGATCGTGAAATTATGCGAGTATTGAATCATTTCTTATTTTTTTTCGCCTTAAGAGCAGAGTTAACTAAAACACACTTTGAGCCTCTGGTTCATGAAACCAGACTCGTATATGCCTAATAAGCAAACTAAATAATAATTTAACACATGCCAAATCTATGGGGTTTATGTATATTATACATATCTATATATAGTGCTATTTTTTAATGTTTATACTATTTATTTTAAACGAGAAAATTATTAATGATAGTTTAAATTCAAATCTGTATATTTAAGCTAAATATACTTTTAAAAGTAATTTAATTTTATTGTGAATAAAAATTCAATATTATTAATATATTATATCCTACTATGCTATTAATTAAAATATAGTTAATTTGCTAAATTTAAAGAGTAATTTGATTAGCGATCACGTATACGCAGCTAATAATATAAGCACATGAATCAGAAATGTATGAAAGTATTTCATATTACATTTGCATACTATTTGGCGAAAAAAAATTCATGTCATATCGCGGGTATTTCTTATAATTTATATAATTTATATAATATGCAGACCGTGTTACAGGAAATAAATATAATAATATTTGTGATATACATATGTTTGCAAACTTACATTATTTAAGGATGAAATTAATATTTCGATAAATTATAAAGTTTTGTTAAATTGGCGAAAAATATATATATATACTTGATATTTGAATTAAAATCGAAATAACAAACAAAAAAAATTTGGGCAATAAAAATGGGAGAGAAAAGCAACGAGAAATAGTTGGCAACGACGGGCGCATCCAATTTCCGCAATCAACGATTACCCGTTAGCTTCAGCGGAACTGATCCGGATTTTTAAGAGCAAAGTACAGATGGGATTTGTATGGAAAGAATGAGTAAAACTTTGTACACTTGATATGCGTTCTTGAATATCAGCGGAATTATCAGAAAAATCACAGATTTTTCTCACGTAACACAACTAAAGAGTTATCTGTTGGTTGAGATCTGGAAACGATCGTAAATGCGATCACTGGTTGTGCCGCTAATCTGACATCACAATGCGTTTTGGGTTTATTATTTTAGAAGCTAATTATAATAGTAATACTAATGGTAATACTGATGCTAATAGTAATGGTAATACCAGTTCATAGCAGGTAATGTGAATTAATGCTCGCGGAGTTCGCTTTCGGCTATCTCTATGTCCGAATGACTAACCATTTTTCGCCTAAACGTGTAATTTATTATCATTTGTTAATATGTTAGGCATAACTAAAGCACAACAATTTCTTTTAATCACATTAGTATTAGTATAATAAAATAATGTTCAAACTAAAAACATTTCTATCTTGAATTTTGAAGAAGACATAAACTTATGACAAACATAGAAATAAAAATTAAAAGCACGAATTGAACGCACTTATCATAAAGTTATTATCAAATATCATCCCTTTTAAGTTTAACGAAAGCGCTGTAAAAGATGTTTTTTTATGCCCCTTCATATCTCATATCCCTATTAAAGAATTTTATGCGTTTAAGTTAAGAAACATTCTTTAGCCAATACTGATGTGATAAGTCTAAGTCTTTCATTACATCCTTTGTTTAGTGGATCATAAAATAATATAACTCTAATTATTATAGTTATTATTTTTATTTAAACACTTGAAGCACGAATTTTTTTCGCCTGTTTTGCTGAGAGTTATAACTTCTAAGTTAAATATTAAAAGATAAATTTTTCCACTGAATTATTACCACAATAAATACAATCTCGAAAGATTCATATTATAAAAATTAATAATACAGTAAATTAGGTTAAAAATAGTTAACAATTGTTTTCCACGCACTTTAATACAATTAAAATTGATTATAGGATTACTTTATTCTACTAAAAAGGCAAATATATTATAGCATAAAAGCCTACTTAGCGTTTAGATTTATTTCAATTTACTAATATTATAAAGTTATCATTTATGCAAATAAATGTTTAAATTGTAAAAACTTGACAAACAAACAACATATGAGTGGAAATGAAAATTTAATAAAGCAATGAAATTTTAATTAATGCAAACGCTTATATGTTTAAATATATAGTGTTAGCAATATTATGCTCTATAAATAGCAAATTACAATTTACAGCGAGTATATAATGTAAATTAAATAATATTATAGATAGGGGTTAATTGAAATAAGTAGGGATTCAAACTCTATCGTAGTCGTGGTTTGACGTGCTTTATGTAAGACAGCAATTCTTTATCTCTCAATTGCAAACTAAACCAAAATCCGTACCAAAACAAACTCAAACACAAACATCATTCGGACAGAAGTCAAACCATAGTAAGCAAAATAGCAAACAATATCTTATTAAAGCCCACAATTAGCGGTAAGCAAAACGAAGTAACAAACGGCGAGAACGGGTTGGGCTCTACTTTTACAAGGCGTACGTCTATTTAGGGTGTGATGAGGCGAACGTCCATACAATACGTTGGGCTGACGTGAGGCACCGCTTGGGAGAGCTGTGGCTGTAGTGAGCGAGAGAGTGGTGTTCGCCGTCTGTATGAGCGCACGTATGACTGAACGGAGAGACACACAGAGCCGAGCACTGCATTAAGTAATGCACACTCAATGCGCGTCTCGTCCGCGAAAAACTGCTTTCATATCGACACTCGCTCTACACTCGTATAAAACAGTGCGAATCTAATCGACTCTGAAAATAGTGTGATCTCAGTCTCGCTCGGAGTGTCTCTCCTTCTCGTGTTAAACGAACTACGATTCACTGCAATTCGCGTCTCACACGCATCTAATTATACGAACCAATATAGATATATACATATATATATAGATATATCGTAGAGTTATATAAATAGCGCTCTCAATGGTATAATCGGTGGTGTGGTCTATGGTGTGGTCTACGATGTTGTCTATGGTGTAGTCTATGGTTGGCTCAACAATGTCTCGATTGACCACTTATTACGAGCTAATCGTCGACTACTTCTAACGCAGCGATCGAAACACTCGACGCTCTTCTCGACCGCCAATCGCTTACGATTTATGGTGACATTTGAAGTGGACGTAAGCGGCGGTCAAAACAAATCTCGAATAACGCGATGGACTTTCAGTCAATGATGGAGACGTTCGCCGAGGCGTGGGTCGCGGCTAACACTCAGACACCGCTCACCGAAGCGGCCGAACAGGTATGCCATCACTGGTTATGTCCGCTCGTTATTCGTGTCTCTATTTGTTTGTTTACATTAGTGTTGATATAGATTTCGATTTACGTGTCATTTCATTGTATAGCTATTCAATTATATCGAAGTAAATGTATTTGTTTGTCATTTCTTATGTTGTTTTCGATTTAATAGCGAAAACAATAGTATAGTTAAAGCGAAAAACGGAGTTATTTGTCAGTTTTGTAAACACTGACAATAGTTTACCGTATTTTAAGAAAAACATTTCGCATTTGTTCGCTGTGTTCAATCTATTCATTGACAAAGCAGTGCTCACAAAGTGTGTATAAAAATAATAGCGTTTATTTCTTCATTGAATGCTATATATATTGGATATGTTTAGGAATAGTATTTCGTTTTAATTAAATAATGAGAAAAGGTATACAAACACGACAGGAATTACATAACAATAGTCAACTCCCACTTTTTATGTTCAATTATTTCTAATACAATAAAAAATCCAATAATGAATTCAATTTTTTATGCTTTCTCTTATTTTTTTCATACTATATATATATATAATCACTTATGCTGTACTCGTTTCCTTGTCCTTCATTTATGATAAAGTGTTTCATAATCCACTTTTTTGCCGGCATTTACCATAACTCTAATGTTGTTTTCATGTATAGAGAAAATATATAAACTTGAAAAGTATAGCTATGGATAAGAGAGAGAGACATGAAAATCGGAGAGAGAGAGAGGGAGTGAGAGCGAGAGGAGAGAGAGAGAGTATGAGAGTTAATGGCTTTAATATGTTTTTATTGCTAATTGATATCCATAGTGCAGTACAGTGTGTCTATTTATATTAGCAGTCATGTGATGAATATTGTTAATCTTATTATTTGTTTATATTTGCGATTAAAGGGTTTGCTGTTAAGTTCGTCATCGCTGGGATTGGGAGGACAATCACTAGACATGGCGTTCGAGTCGAGTTGCGGCCGACGGCCGGCTCGCGACGGCTCGTCTGCGACGATGGCTCAGCCGTCAGCGCAGTCATCGCAGTCACACACTGGTGACGATGAAAGTGCATCGCCTTCGACAGCGTTCGCATCCTTCGGTGCCGCCGATTTCAAATCAGGCATTCCATCAAACAGCACATTAGGTATGCACCACTTTCTGTCACTTTCGTCATAAATAGTTCCCATACAAGCGTTTGATTAGAGGATCGCGACGTATATATTTTACTTTCATTTGGAGGGAGAATTTCAAATCTGGCTCTGATGTGATCTACATTGAGTCTCATTGAGTCTCCCCTCTCAGCACAAGTGAACGCCTAAACACTAGCCATTTTAAGATACTTTGTTGATGCCAAACATGTCCTGTAAGTTAGACATTAAGGCCATAATATCATGACAAATGTGCGTAAAAGTGAGCCAATAGTAAAAGTGATGTGAAAGAGATGTTTTTGAAAATTTCTTCTATCAATGATAACAATACATTTAAACACAAATAACTATAAGCGTATCTTAAATAAACAAATTTCTCCCTCAATTTTATGTGTGAAAACATTGAGTTTATTAATTGGTTTTATTAATTCTTTTTATCGAAATTGCATTCCCTTAAGAGTATCGCATAATGTTTGAGCTGCGAGTCGCACAGTCTCATAGTCTCGTCAGAGACGAGCTTATGCTGCCATTTATCTAACACTAAACTGGCATTTTTTAATCCGTCTCGAGCTTTGTCTTTATCGTTAAACGCCAGTATTAGAGATTAAGGGGAGGAATGTTTTCGATGCGAAGAAAATGTGTCGCTATTTTTGCATTGCCTTGTATTTAATACTTTGATTATGTTCGCCGCTATCATTTTTTGGGAGTAAGAGAGAGGGGATAAGGGCTGGCAATCGCAGCGAGAGATTTGATTCTTTGTGGAACATAAATCTAGTGTGTCTTGTTTTGGTGTGTTTCGAGTTTACAATAATAATCCCGCGTTCAGCTGTTGGTTTCTGTTGAGCAGAAATCCAGTAAGATTTGCAGTCATCCAATGGCGAGAGTCTGGCGAAGATAACGCTTAAAAGCAGCACTTTTCTGAGCACATTCTGAGCTTTCGATTGTATCGCGCTATGCGTTTGGGACCTGTTTCTGCCAATGCTATGAAAATGATTTTTATCTCGCATTCAAACAATAGCGAACGAAAGCTTCACTTGAAAAATGCTTAATCCCTGTAACGAACCAGCTCTGCATATCGGCGGCGAATGAACCTCTAATATATTAACTGTGTTGGACTCTGCACTCTCGTATGTAAAAGTATTAAAGCATCAGAGACTTCATGCCAGAGCATAACTCGCGCAGATTAGCGCACTGCCAATGCACTGAACCAATTGAACGCTAATTTCAACGTTTTTTCATATATATCTGAGTGTA
The DNA here is from genome assembly GCA_034699355.1 of Microtritia minima. NCBI lineage: Eukaryota > Metazoa > Arthropoda > Arachnida > Sarcoptiformes > Euphthiracaridae > Microtritia > Microtritia minima. Next base: position 8,748 of record JAQIYA010000779.1, read on the forward strand.
TGTATTGCATAGATTCCACTTCTTTAGAGCCGAGCCTTTGCCCTATTATAAGTTTGAAATCATATTCAAAGTCACAGCGCATACATTATTTCTATGAAGTTAGGCTTTAGATAAAGATAATTTCGACATAATGGAGACGAAGAGCGAAGGAGAAGCGAGAAAGAGATGGTGAGGCGCACAGCGAATGCGATGTAAAAAGACTGGAAAGCAGGGAAGAGAGAACTGAAAAGAGATAAGGACTTGGCTTACACAACATTTTAGGCGATGCCGCTCTATGTTGTGTGTTACGGCGTATGTGTTGTGCGCTTTCTTACTAGTTGTCAAATTTTAATCCGGTTTCGATCATTCTTGTCTGACGGCTGCCTCGCAATCCTAGGTTGGGATTAACTGACAGCGCAATGCAATTATCTGCGAGCGTACATTTCATTTCCGAAGGATTACTTAGTCTTGCTTGTTGTGATGCGCTGCGATTCGCCACCGCTCGCTCTCCCAGTGCATCGCTTTCACAGTATTTATTTGCTCAAATAACTAAACTCTTTTAAATATTTTCCTACTCACTGCTAATATGCATGAAATGAAAAATTATTGATAAAAGAAAGTTTGACGCGCCAACTATGAGATAAGAATGCTATTCGGGACGTAACGCGACTCAACTCTGCCTTTAGTTTTAAGCCTAAAAATTGAGTTTGTATTTATATATCAAATATATCATACTTTTATAAAACTTATATATTGATTACTCTGTGCTGATGTGTTTTATTACCAGTTTTAAGTATTACTATAACTTATTTTTTCTTTCGCCCAAAGTTCATGGCGGCTATGAATTGCTTTTCACGCGCAGTTAGTCAAGTGAGAAGCCGCGAGATTTTGCCTTTTATTCTTTCGGCTTTTAGTATTGCACTTCTTTTTTTCTCATCCCATATAGTTTTTGTATGTGTATATATATAATATAATACAGTAATAACGACTGGCAAGTAGTAATTCCCCGAATATAATGGGATATCATATTTTCGATGGACGTCGAAGAATAATTGAGATCATATATAGTTGGACAATGTTTTTATTTCGCCATAACCGACGAGAGGTACAGCTTTAGGCTGTTTCTGTGCTGATTTGTAATATGCATTTAACGAGAGTTATAGCAAAATATTTGTTGTCATTGCGGAGATAAACCACATCCCAAACTGCCGGCTAATGCTTGCCTATCAGTAATTCAACTCCGCTTTTATCTATTCATTAAACGTCTACTCCTGTCTATACCGTTCAAATCTAGTCAGCATTTATGCAGATAATGACTGTAAACAAATATCGAAATGGAGAAAATGAGAATAATTGTTAACGAGAGATAGCACAGCATTGGGTAGACTGGTATATGGTCTGACAGAGCGATATAAATCTACATTTAGGGACATAATAAGTTTGAATTGCGCTGATTTCTGTAGCGAGACTTAATGGCCATTTGTGCTGTTGGGGGAGCGCTGTGAACGACTGCTCAACGACTGCCTCAATTGAGGCTCGTTTCTCTATGACAAATCACTATCACTACTCGTGTTGTTTTGATCCACTTTGATTGCAATGGGAAGTTATAATAATTTAGTTTGTAGTCTGTAGTGCGCTAATCGCTAATTAGATTAATACCAAATCACGCCATTATCGATAGGGCGCACCTCAATACCGATTCATTGTATCGTTGAACGAGTATCCGCTCCCGGAAACCCTTCCTCTGCTGGCAGTGGCGTCGGCGGCGCTGGCGTGGCGTCGCTCTCGTCCTCGCTCTCGGCCGCCAGCAATCTAAGCCAGTCGTCAACGCTATTGTCGGCGAGCACGTCGACGGCCACCACCACTACCTCATCGGTCGACTCGTCGCCGTCAGCCAATTGCTCATCAACGGTGATCGAACAGGACTCGTACGCCATCATCTCGTCGGCAGTGCTATTCATGGATTTGGTGCGGACGGCGCTCCTAAGGCTGGGCTACTCAGCCTCGGAAACGGTTGGTGCCAAAGGTATGTCAGACGCACTGCGAAGCAGGCGAACGCTATTGAATAGTGGGCCGTTAAACCCCTCTTAAGTGCTATTTCATCAACTTTTCTTTTTATTGTTATTCATACTCTCACTACTCCTTTAATCCGCGTATTGTGAGAGTTGGTAGGAGTTGAACAATTTGGGCGTCACTCGACGAGAAGAAAAAATTTTAAATTTTATATCAACAATATATCTTTAAATGACCCCAATATATCCCGTATCGCCTAAAACGCGCTTTTGTTGTGCGCGCTATGCATTCATTTTCTCTGTTGAGTTCGCATCTTTTAATCGATAACCGTTGTGTAGATGTTATAACATGTTTTTTATTCGATTGCGATAATTAATTTGGAGCTCGAAATGATAATTATTTATGGCGTCAAACGATTGGCGAACTGAGCGCTGAACTGAATCCAGAGCTCGCAGCGATTTCTCACATTTGAAGAGATATTTGCAAAAAAAAGTGGTGCGCATTGAGAATATCTATTCTAATATAGATTATGAAAGCGCTGTCGAGGCGTATATAAATATATCTCAGGATTAAGAACAGGCGAACATTTGAAGAAAGTTTGATATAATCCGCTTACACCTGACGTGCGAGTCTCTGTTAGTTTCGAGCCATTGTGTGACGTCGAAAGTTTGCTAACCTCGTACGATATGTTGAGCAAACGCCTAATATTGAAGGTATACTTAATCTTGCTTTCGTCTAATCCATGCTTAAATAAAAACAGGCGCAACACTCGCGTACAGCATATCGACGTGTTTGGCGTGTTTGGCGCGCTTCACACAAGTTTTATATAAAAATATATATCGATTCTTAACTACTATGTAGTGATATTCGACGCTTTTGGGCAAACTGTGGGATCAATTGCTAATCTTTAGTTAAACTAAGAGAACGGAAAGAGCAGGCCGTGAGTGAGCCTATGAATGGTTCACTTTTTAGCTGTGCATAGATTTTTTGTTGACCATAACAGACCATACGAGACAATACGATAATTCTCTTTAATTATGGTAGAATAGGAGCGATCAGTGATGCGTGAACGCGACCAAAACTTTTATATTTAGTTTTATGCATTAACTCGAACCAGTATTTCGACATTACGTGGGAAAGCGCTCCACTGTTGTCGAGTTTGAGTTTTTGCAGTTAATCCTGTCATCATTTGACAGATAGTCATCCCATGCGCGGATTAGGGATAAAACTTGGAATTTAGTTTGCAGTTTGCGATACGCATCACAGACTATTACCGCTACACGCCATTCATTTCATACATTATACACTAGATATACGACATCTACGATCTGCCATACACTCCACTGTTTCCTTCTTTTCTGGCAAAGCCTTAATATTATTATTTTATGTACTCCAATAATAATACGTAAAGCTCTACTTTTTTTTCAAATAGCAGTAACTGTTACTTAATATAATCCAACGCATATCGACAGTTGAGGCTAATAGGATGTAAGAGTAGTTGTTTTTTATTCTCTTTTTTGTAATTTTTTCGCCACAAAAATAGTGTCCATCTGTCTATCGTGTGCTCAGGTATTGTCAAATAAGGAGATTTGTTTAAATACAAATGAAATATACTGAGACCGCAAATAATCGATGGCACATAACGGTTGAACTAATTGCAGACTTGACAGCAACAATAACGACAGCAATAAACAAAACCAGACAAACAAATCGCTATTTAGTTATTATTCAATTGTAAATCTTGTCATTAATTGCTGAAAGTATCTGAAGTTGTGTGAGAGTACCGGAAGAGCTGTGAATATTGAACAGCGAGAGCGTTGATTGACTAGTGTTTGCTTTACAATATTGGCTCAAGACTTGTACCACTCGTATATAAATATTTAATTTGGTTATATTTTACAGAAAAATTCCTAAGACTTTTATTTTTTGTTTTGTTTTTGTTTTATCAGTTATGATGGCTATGAAAAGATATAAATTTTATATTGAAATGAAAAATTTGATTTCTCAAATCATTAGGGATTATTGTTGCGCAATAATAGTGTCATTATAATAGTTACGTTTGGATTATTTAGAAACTCTGATGCGTGAACCGAGATTTGAGAGTTTATATATATTGAAGTTTCCTTAGTTTTGATTCTTAAAAAATTTCTATTGAATTGTTCTGAATTGAAACAGAAAATAATATCTTACCTAAAAATAAAATATTATTAATTCTCGTCATTGCTGGTACTGGTAATTGAATTTCTGTTATTAATGTCGGCATTTAATAATTAATATATAATTATTATTGTATTTGAGATAATAATGAATTAATATTTTTTTTACATTTTAAAATTATTTAGATTAATATCATTTTTCATATTATATTTTGAATTATGGAAGTTTCAATTTAAAAGTAATCTATTAACTCAAGTGATTAATTCAAAGTAATCTCAGGCAATCTTTTTTTTCGATTGAGAATTAAAATTAAAATTCAATTTTGTTTGGCCTATAATTATTTTAATTTAAAAATAAATAACTGGATATTAGAGCGAATCCGCAAAACTTGAATTTGAATGCTAGTAAATAACAATTTATTAAATTTTTATTTGAAAAAAAAATACCAACTGTGAGAAAATGCGAATGCATTCAAATCTTCATTTATTCAAAATCAAAAGCGACGCACAGAGAGATATGCGCTAAATGTTAGAGATTTCGATTTTCGTTATTTTTCTTTGTCTCCATTTATTACTTAAGTTTGCTTCGAGTTTCTTAAAGGTATTCATAAAGTTAATCCTCTCATAGTTTTTAAAATTTTCTAATAACATAAAAGGGGATGGAAAACATTTTTTGATGCATTTGAATAGATTTCAAGTACATTACAATACAATACGAGTCGCCAAACATTTCGTAACACTTATATTTCGCTCGCATTGATATTTGCAAAAAAATCAGTCTTGAAACCAATTTTTTCATTTTCCAAGTGAATAGCATTTTTGCTAATATTTTTGGTGCACTTTAGGAGAATCACAATTTACTCGCACTTGCATTGTGTACTGGAAATATTGTATGCTTAGCTTCATATGCATATAAAGTTCCATATATTGCGAGAAAAAAAATCTTTTTAAAAATAAGAAATTTCTTTCCATTCTTAAGATTCTCATCCCTTTTCCAGTTGTTCAGTATATGAAAGCCTTTTTCTATAAGAGCATAGCATAGCCTGCATTTGCATGTGCCTCAAGTAATGAGCCATCAGAATGAAGTCTTACGCATAGCTTTATGCTTATCTCAGTACGAAAGAGTGAGAGCTTAGCAAAGCGGCTTTTTTACTAATGCAACGCAAGACGTAAATACTTTCGCTAAAGTTGTATATGCAAAACAGGCTAAAAGCCGGCTGTTTTAATGCACCCAAAGCTGGTTCTCGTCCTGATTCTCCCTTTTTCTGTGTTTCTTATTCTTTTCTTCTATCAAAGTTAATACCCTATTTTATTGGGACTCAAACGCAATATTGCAGCTAAACTTATAACTTATGTAGAAAATCAAATTGACTCGAATTTTTTTTTTATAAAAATAATTTAAAAATCAATATTCCGTTTGGCAGACTATTCTTTATAGTTTAGTTACATTGAATTATTACTTCTCATTTATGAAAACCCAGTTATGTTAATCGAATGTTATATAATGTTAATTGCAATGCATGTCATTTCAGGCGCGATCCAAATCAAGAATTGGAAGCCATTAACTTTCGAACAAATTACAGACAATGTTGAGGCAACAGTCGGTGATATTCTCGGAGACATCGCATCAGTGGCCACACTTAAGATTCGTCTCTACAGGTATGATAAGCTCGCTTAAAAGGTACACAAATTTGCTGATTTAATAATTTGTTCAAAACAACATCTCGACAACATATTTAGCGCAATCATTAACGACATCTCATTTCTCCTACAATTTAGGGCTTAAATGTTTTAGTATTTAAATCATTGTTAGCGTTCACTCGCATTAACACATAACAATAAAACTTTTCAAAGATAGTTCATATTACGAGAGCAAAGGTTCACTTATTATGATTTTGATATTTTTTTATAATTAATAATAATCTACAAAGCATTAAATACATTAAATAATAAAAAGTTTTTAATTAATTGTTGCTAAAGTAAACACTATATATTTTATTAGTTGTAAAGATCGCAGATTATTGTATCAGATTTAATGTGCGTCTTCTAATAGGCCACGTTTGAACGCGGCTCACGAGTTAAAGGACAAATTATTGCAAGTATTATTGGCACACTCTTATAGCCTGCTTGTCAACTCTGGCTGTCCTATTGATCAGGTTTGTAGATATTGCATAGGCTTTGTTTTATTAACTCCATTGTCAGCATTTTGCACTCGTTTTATATCTTTTTAGTAGCTATCATTTTTTTTCATTTCAATTAGTGTGCTCATTATTTTTCTTTTTTTATATCTTAATGTTAAAGATTTACCGGTTGTTATTATTGCTATTTATCTCTAATTTCTTGTGTTGATTTGATTTACTGTATATATTTCAAAGATGGTAAACATATTGATAACTACATTCAGTATTTACAGTATAATTACAATACTTGACAAAATCACTTTAATAACAAATACTGTTTTGTTTATATCGGTACGAATAAATTGATTGATAAGCTATTAAATATTCTTTAGAAAATTTTAATTACAAAGAATGTTATAATTATATTTAATTTATTTAATATGTTATCTCAAATCTGATAAAATACTTTTAAAAATCATATTGAAAATAATGATAAAAGAAAGCAAATGTGTTTTGAATATTTCTTAGATATTTTTTTAAAAACTAGTTTCAAATCCTTCAAATATTAAATCATTTATAACGTGTTCACTAAATAACCGGAACAAATAAAATTGTATACATCTTAACAAATTATTTTTAAGTGTTCATTTACTTTTTTACTTTTTACTTCAACAAAAACTACAATAAAAGATGTTTATTAAAGCCTAAATTCATGACCATTGTCTGACATGAGCCCCGGTTTAGTGGCAAAGAATTGTCAACACTTTTGAAGATATCATAGTGTGCTTTCTCTTTAGTTGTAATATTCAAGAATTGGAGTACTGAATACAGTTTTCGAAATTTTTTGCTGATAATATAAAAATCTGCAAACATAAAACGCTGCTTATCTACATTGAACTGGTCCATGGATTAAACCGCTTAAGTTATTATCTATTCATTATCATAAACTTATAGACCATAAAACAAACTTCAAATTTAGGCGCAATATTAATATTAGTGCTCGACTTTATCTTCTTTTAGTCAATTTAAATTTCTCCGGTTATTTAGTGAACACGTTATATATGTTGGCTAATGTTTTAGTTTCTAAAGACAGATTACCTTTTATTATTTATCTCAAATCAAATAAGTTACTCTTAAATATTATATTCTTATGGCTTAAAATTTTTTTTAACTCTATATGTTTTGTGTAATCGTATTGATAGGCATTTGGTAAAGAAAAACTTCTTTGAATGTTTTGAATGCGTATAGATTAGCGAATAAAGATTAATTAAAATATGTTTTTCTGGGAATCATTTATAATCTTAGCCCTGATAGATCTTAAATTCCCAATTTTCCTGTTCGTATATATATATTTCGCATCAATTTAAGGGCCATATCTTAAAACAATTATGTATGATTGGCAGAGATTTAAGTATAAGAACGGACGTTGCGTTGAAGATAAAAGTAAAAATAAAATATGCATTATTGTAAAAATTCTGTATTCGATTACTGATATTAGTTTATCATTGCCTTCACATTACTTCCGAAATTAAAATATATCCACAAATAACTTATTCCTCTTCTATTAAATAAAATACTACAACCCTTAAATTTGATTTGAATTTTCTCTACGAAATCAAAACTAAAATCAAAATGTAATAATTGGATGAAAAAAATATGGAGAATACCTATTTTAAAGGTAATACATGATTAAATGGGCATATTTGAAGTTTGATGGCTGAGCGTTGTATGAAATAACACCAAACTGTATTAAAAATACTTTAATTTCTTTAAACACTTTTTAATAGATAATGCGCGTATTATAATAGGTACTTTAAAGTATGCTAAAATGTAAAATAGCTT
>JAQIYA010000780.1:0-16847 GCA_034699355.1 Microtritia minima
ATTTTTAACAAGAGTAACAGCCGAACAATTTGATAATAATTATCTGTATTTCCACATTTTAAGTTGGGTTTTCTAAATATATACATAGAATCACAAATAATTCTCAATTTGCACAAAAATTTTACTTAAATAATAACTAATAAAATTAAAAATAATTATGGTATTAGAAAATATTTGTGATGATAATAGTATTTTGATTTCATTTTAAATACTATTAAACTAGTGCTTTGAATAACTAAATTACAAGTTGGGTTTATTTCGTTAAACGCAGAAAGCGTATCAAATCACAATTTTTAATTGGATTAAATTTAAATTTTAAAAATTGATTTAAAATGAGAAAATAGGGTAGAAATGGCTTATTCATAATGGATTTGTTAGAGTAAGGAAAGCGTTCAAAGTATATAATGAATGGTTAGTTACATACCCCTACTCGTTACTTTAATGTGAGCGCTCGGTAAGGCTGCGTGCATTAGGTATCGTTCCTGGAAATGATGATTGCGATTATTAAACAAATATTAGGCATAGATTTACAGTGAATGCAAAGACTAACTTCTTCACTTAAAAATCTTTTAGCAGGACTAACCCCTAAAGCGTCTTCCATCACTTTGCGCGATGACTCTATTGCTCGGTTTGAAGAATCGGATACACTAGAATTGCGAGGATTTACTTCAAGATTCAGTGCTTCTTGTTGTGGTATTTGATGGTGGTATGGATGAGTCGGCGTCGAAGATATGCTTCCATTGTCTTCATCTCCTTTTAGAATACAAAAAATAATGTGATTAATAAGCTTTTGGCTTAACTAATGAGAATAACTTTTGTTTTGTTTTGCATATTTTAAATGATAAATAAGTACTGAAAAATTTCTCTTAAAAATTTCTTTATACTTTTGCACACATTTAATCATAGCTTCGAGCTATTAAAAAACTGGGAAATAAAATTAGTCATTTTTAAGGAGATTAGTGGCGTAACCACGCTATTATCATAATAAGAGAAATATATGTTTATTTTATATAGCAAACACTGATGGCTAATAAAATGAAAACACAGAATTCGCTTTAAGATTGAATTTATATACAATTGAATGCGAGTCTAAAATCAATTAAAATTTCCACCTCAATGGGCGTCTACTGTTAAACGAACGCACTGTTTTCGTGATCAATGCGCTGACATGAGAAATGGTTTCACCGCCGAAAAAGTAATTCAGCATCAAATCTGGCTTCACATACACAAAACAAATATTCTGTATTTCTCTCTGATATTCGCTTAATAAAATTCTCACACAAATATTATAATAGAGAGATGTTTTCATGAAAACACTCTTCAAATGTTTAACTTACAGTGTTAGTGATTTATAACTCAACAAAAAAATTATCATTTCTTTAATACATAATAAGCCTAAAACTATAATTTTGAGTACTATTTCGAAAATAATTCAAAAAATAAGATGCAGTAATATTTTCGCAATGAGTTCAAATATTTCATTTTGAAAAAATATTTAATAATGTAAATCTAATATAAGAAAAAAGTTAATTTTAAAAATATCCTCTACATATTCAAGGCATAAAAAGTTTGGCATTATAATTCAGATATTGAGCCAAAATGGCATTCATTATCAATTACTTACTTAATAATTATAAAACTTAATTTCAAAATTGACAGCGCATTTCTAAACTAATGAGTTTTCCCAAAAGTACTCTATTTTTTATTTAAAGTATTTTATTTACTGTATTATTGAGAAATTTATTTTTAACTACGCTTATTAATAAAAAATAAAATGACATCATTTTGATATTTTGATATTCTGGCTTATTATAGTCTAAAATTATTGCAATATTTGTATACTAATATACATTGTTGTATATAATATATATGTTGTGTAAACAACATGTAAATATATTATGTTGAATATTTAAGTTGCCAAACCAACCAGAAATTGTAAGAATTGGTCAATTGGTCAATATAATCATTATATTTAAGTTCTTCGTTTGTTATTCAAATATGAATTTCGATCTTTTTTCAAAATATAAATGAATATAAATTCTTATAATGGGATTAACTTATAATTAATTGTATGTTAAAATAGTTAAAATGCATCTAAATATTCATATACTGTACTCTACATAAACGTTAGTTGACCGCCACCACAGCATCAAGACTGGCCGATAGTAATCCTTACACTGGTTTCAGTATGATCTGAAACGTGATTTAGGAAGTCTTATGAAACGAAAGTGAACTTAAGTTTGAAATAGGAATAATTGTAAATTGTGTCCCTTTATAATGTATGCAATTTGACTTAATTAACTTTAAAAATCAAATTAAGTCAAAAATAGCGATTGATATGAGTATACAATATTTTTGAAAAATTTTATAGTTAAGGGTAGTTTTGATTCTTTTTATTTGAACGTGTCTAAAACTCTAGTTTTGCTTTTTGATAATTTGGCAATTGAGACTTTTTATCATCAAAAAGTGCTTTAAAATATGTGCTATTTTTTGTTTTTATCTGTTTTCTTTCTTTTATAAAAAGAAGCACTTTTATATCCTATATTATACATTAAATTAAAAAATTCTTAAGTATTTTGATTTTAAATTATCTCAATATAATATTTCAATATTACATTAATAAATTATTACATAAAAACTTATAAAGTTAAAACTTAAATGAGTAATATTGATTTTTAACAATATTCAAAAAAGTATATTGATTATACTGCATATTGTTGTAAAATTGCTTAAATAGTTAAGACCTTAATTATAATTTTCAATTTTGTTAACTCTATCTTACTTAAAATAAAATTTTTAAAAACTATGTTTTTCATCTTTAATAGATCTCTTAGACACAAATAGTGTGAATCTGATGTCAATCAAAAATTCTATTATTTAATTAAAATATCAATTATATTTTAAAATTAATAATTATTATTAAATTATTAATTATATTTTATAATAAAATTTATATTTTTGGAGTTAAATCAAACTTTAAAATTAGATTATCAATTTATTCTTTATTTCATAAGTTTAATAAATTCTATATTTTTAATTAAGCATTAAAACTAAGTAAATAAAAGCTTAAAAATGATAAAAACGTTTAAAACAAGGATTTTTGGTGAATTCCCAAACATCCAATATATATATAAAATTTATTTATTTGTTGCATAGAGAGTTTAAAATTGACTTTAACTGGATTTCTATTTTTGTAATAGTTAGTACTTAAAATTCAATGAATATTTACTTATCTTGCAGTTTTGTTTTTAGAAAATCGTGCATAAAATCACTTTGTATTTCAATTGGACAAAACTTACACTTAAGTGTAAATATAACAGTTATCTTATACCAACAAAAAAGAATTTTTGTTTTTAAGAATTTGCTTTATGGTTGAATCGAAATCAATCCAAAATCAAGAGAACAGTAATCAACTGTAAAATTTATGATGAAAAATATATATATTTTTTATCTATTAGATATTTATAATACTAATTTAAGAAGTTTAAACTTATAATACTAATTTTCACAATTTGTTTTTGATAAATAATTGTATAATTACATATTTTAGCTTTACTTAAATACAAAAAATCAAAAATCAACAAAAAATTATAGTAATAAAACATAATAATTCAGTTCAATTAGTTCATTATTATAAAGGTTAGTATTATATTAGTATTATTTTATATTATATTAATATATTAATATAATATTCATATATTTCACTTATTAATAACAATAAATTTTAATATTATTTATTTAGTGTTTAAATTTTGACACACGTTGCTGCTCAATATAAATTTAGCGTACATCTTATCTTTAACAACATTATAAAAACATAATCAAATATTTTGATCAATTAAAGTTTATTTTTATTTGATAATGAAGAGGAGAGAAACAGACAAATATCTTAAATCGATAATATTGTTTTTAAAAGATAAAAATCAATTAAATGTCTGTCCATTAATAAGATTGAAACTGATAAATGATATTTTTACAAAGTCATATATAATATATGATTGGAGTCATAACGAGTGTGGCCAACATTAAATCTGCAATTCCTTGATTTTCACTAATATTTACAAACTAGATTGACCAATGGAATTGGGGGAGAATTTTCACCCATATAGTGTCCATTTAGGCCGTTTTCCTTTGTTAATAAAGAGATTATATGTGGGAATTTGCATATTATGCCCACTTTTAGTGGCATCCCAAAATTTTCCCTTTGTTAATAAAGAGCCTGCCGTGGGGGGGGGTGCGTTTCGATTACATAGGGGAGAAAATTCTCCCCAAAAATAAATTCTTTGAGATTTCCGTGAGAATATATCATCTAATATTAATGGCTACAAACGTATATTTTTTGTAATATTTAATATTCTTAAACAACATTAACTTAAAAATTTAGTTTTCGGATACAAAACATGTATTCAATCTTTTGTCCCGGAGTTTCCTTAACAAGTAAAGACTCAAACCTAAAATTGATCAAAACTTGAAAGAAATCGTTATTTCTTGGAGTATTGGCAACACAGGCATAATGCAATTCTAGAATCTGAAATATCACTATAGTATTAATAGTCAGTAGTGGTCAGTTCATAAAATAATAGATATCATCTTTAATGTAACATCTATTCAATAAAGCTTGATTTTATGAATCTATTAAGAGGGCATAATAAGGAGCATTCCGGAGGGAAGGGTGAAAAATTTCAAAACATTCTTAAGACGATCATAAAATCCTTATTGAGGAACTTTCTATGTAAGGGCAGGTTTAATAATTGAGATATAGTAGAATTAAAATATAAAGTTAAAAACCTCGCTAATTATTACCAGTTTATTTCAATGAGTTGAATCAATAATAAAGATTGAATAAATTAAACATGTTTTTGCTTGAAATATTCGCGATAAAAAAGATATTTATCAACAATGCTGTCAAAATGAGTTTTGGCTAAATCGACGATTAAGTTATAAGTTATAAGTTATTCGAACTGAAGTATAGCTTTTGTGAGATTGGATTGTTTAACATGTTCGGCATGTCATGGATAGTGTGGAGTGAATAGACTTGAATTGAATACCTGATGATATTCCTTGAGAGTTGTGGCCATTTAATTGGCGCGAAACGAGACTTAGAGGGGATGTGTGGTGATGATGGCTGGTGTGATGATTGCGATTGATGTTTGGTGGAGGAGTAGCGCCCACTACTTCAGGATACTGACCATAACTCGAACGCCTTCCCTCGCGTCGGTTGCCATCAATCGCTGATTGCAGCTCTTCTGGCGAACTGAGCTTTTCTTTTTCACATTCATAGGGGTACAGGTATTTCATATATCTGACAAAACACAAATAACATATTAAATTCATAACTTAAATATATGATCGCTTTGGGCTATTCTTTTATTTTATCAAAAAAATTATAGAAACAAAACAATAAAATGTAATGTAATGCTATTCAAAAATTGCAAGTCATCAAACAAGTTATTCAGGATAACTACTAACTCATAAAAATTCATTACTCTTACAAAAGCAAAGAAGCAATTTTGGATACCATTTGAAATGGTCTTCTGTTATACTTGAGCTATATCTGTACTTTACTTTACACTTTTATGGATGCCTTTAACTAAAAACTACTTTGCAGTTATGAAAGTTATTTTATCCAGAGATGTGACCAAAAACAATGATATTGTTAGCGAACGCCACTATTATTTCGAAATAAATGTTTGATTCGAGTATAGATATCCTGTTGTTGGCTCTCTTCGATTACTTTAAAGGCGATTTCATTACAAGAACTTCAAGAATTTATGGTGTAATTATTTTATGTCTTCAACCTTGAAGTTAAATGTGGTGCTATTAAATCGTTATATGTATACAATCGCGTCATGTTTAATGTAATAACTAATATTTAAGAACTTGTAATTTATAATTTCCTGAATTACTTTCTGCATTAATTAATATTTATCATAATAACGATATGTTTAACCTTGTCTTGTGTCTCGAACCATATGAATATCATTTTATTTTGTGTATAATATTTATATAAATTCAAAATTAATTGTTTAATTTCTTACAGTTTTAGCCAATTTTTAATTGATTATTTTGCATTTTCTCTTTTGATTTTTAAAATTTACATAATTTGTATAATTTTAAGATTTCTTGACTGAAATAATGATAAAACAGTTCTCTTTATATCACAATTAATTAATAAGTAAAACTGGGATTATATTATTTAAATCACTGTTGCATTATTTGCTAAATATTTAAGTGAATGATAATGAATTATTTAATTGTATACAGTGTATAAGCATTTAAGCATATAGAATATGATAATAAGTTATACAACTAAAGTATATTGTAAAGTGTATGTGAAATGTATTGGTTGGTGAACGCGAGTTACGATTGCTTTCACAGTTAAATAGGTGATTGTCTTGTTTGAATAAGTGCTAATGCTATTAAACCGATGCAATGCGATGGCATTACACTTACTGTGTGCGTAACGTAAAGGCAGCGCTGGTGATAGACGACGGCAGGTTTAATCCTTTGGTTATTTCCCTCCATATTTTTTTGTTGATCACTTCGACGAGACCACCTCTGGCCACGACCAAACGGTACAGTTCATAGAGATCTAATACTTGCTTAGCCATTATAGGAATTCGATTAACTGGGGTCCCTTTAATGAATCAAACGAGTGCACCATTAAATATCACTGTTAGATATTTGTTGAAAAAATATATAATATATTTAAAATGGCATGGAATGCCTACTCGTATTACGCAACTGGTTCTTCAGTTGCCATAAAAGATCAGAGCACAACCACTGACAGAGCTCCCAATATTAATTTATAAATAGCATTAAGTTAGATGTGCAGTGATGTACCGTTATTTTGGAAACGGGAGCACAAACAGATTATAATAGATGGAAAAGCCATCACATCAGTGATTATTTTGAGATACTTTAATGACGGACGCACTGCCAGATCACTGATTCTATGCATCACGAGAGGAGAGTGAAAAAAGGGCAGGTGGAGAGGGGGAGGGGAGTGGGGGAGGGATGGGGAGGGGAAGAGGAGAGAAAGAGAATGATCAGCATTCATCCCATTCATCCCATTCATCCGTCCTAACATTTAATTTAAGACTTTTCTCAAACAAACAACATTTTCGCATTTCTAGTTAGCATTAATAGTTGAGAACCGATAAAAATTTATGCCGCATGAAAATGATTGCAACAATAAAATTTATAAAATTACTTGTTCACTATTTAGTTATATAATTTTTGCTTGACCTAAATATTTAAGCGAATCAAACATTGCTTTTACATTTTTAATGTTCAACAGATGAATTTTTTCTATCGCTACAGCTGTTTATGAAGAAAGGATTATAAATAAATATAATTAATTAAGTAATAATAATTCAAGATTATTGAATGGTGATTGAGTTATCAATTGAGAACACTTCTCGCATAAAAGTAATGAAAACAAGATGGACTGATATGAAAATGTATGATAATGTTATTATAATGTTATTATTTATACCTAAATCCTTAGCTAGACCTTGACTCAGCTTTAAATCTGTAGTCGACATGACTTTCCATCCTAAGTGAGGAAAAACAGACCTAATATAAAAGTCAGGTATGTATTGGGAATGTTTTGGTGAAGTAAGAACAAAGGATTTTAAAGTAGAGTTGAATAACTTTATCCATATCTTGTTAATATTTCAAAAACGTAAACTCAACTTTTACTTTAGTATTGCGCATAAAATATTTGAATTCATTAATTTTTTATTTAAATTAGCAAATAAACAATTGAAATTTAAAGTTGAAAATTCAGTAACTTTTATCCTTGAATTTTTTATTAATTCAAAATAAACTCAAATGCATTATACTTTATACCTTTCAAATGCAAATGTTTTAGACTTATAAAAATATGATAATAGGCTAAATGAGTACAGTAAAACTTCGATACAGTGAACCCCTATATAGTGAACTTCTCAGTATTGTGAACGATTTTAAAATCCCCGATTCAATTCCTATACTATAACATTGCCAATAGTCTCGTTAATTATTTTCTGGTTAACTGAATCAACTTTACCCATTTTGACCGAAAACTTGAGGCTGACTCAACTTTAAAGAATAAAGATAAAAAAGTTTGAAATTAAAAAGCATTTAAAAAAATTATATAAAATCTTTAAATATAATGTAATCACTTAAAAACTAGACAAATATTTTTTCATGCTGTTATTGTGGGTTAACTTATTAAAGTCCTTCTATATATTTTCAATATACAGTTGTATAGTTGTGTTAATATATCAATACATTTGCTTATTTTTAGAAATTTCTTTAATTGAAAAGTCATCAAAAATTGCTAAATATTTTTTTCAATGACCAAATTGACCGCCGCTTTTTGAAATAACACTAAAATTTTGCTGTCATCCCGGATTTTACCGCCGATTTAATTTTTTTAAAGCTGACCGTAAACGATGGGCACTATTGATAATATATTTGTAAGTCGAACGCAAATTTCATCCTTCAAACAGCATTAATGCATTTACCGACTAAGCTAAGTGTAGGTTCGTTAGTATATGAACATAGATTTGATAGTTGGGGATCGAGTCGAAGCAAACCGCGGCGCCTTTCATGGCTTCCCATTTTGCCGTTTGCCGTTTCCCCACTCTAGCCATTTTGCATTTCTGGTCCCTCTTTCCTGGAAGTCCTTGCACACTAAAAAATGGGAGTGTCCCCTCCCTTAATTTATTCTTACTCGATTCTTACTTTATTCACCCCATCGCCATCACATCCCCATCACAAGCATCCCCACAATAACTCCCTCGACTAATCTTAGAAGAAAATTGATGCTCTCTGCCCAGTATTGGATATACATATAAAAGTTTAACTCTTATTTGCTCCCTCTCTATCATTTGAGAACTGTTCTCAAGAGGGCCTCAAGTTTGGCCATTTCTTAAACGCAGAAAGTCACGCATTAATTCTCTTCCATATGGAAGCGCTGTTATTACTTAAATACAAGCCATAGACTTACCTCTTTTCTGCATAAAGCTGAAGAGATCATCAAGAAATTCTTTTCTCTTTGGGTCATCACTCAATTCATAGAGCTATAAGATATAAGATAAAACAACAACAATTAGTATTGCTTTTTACTAAACACCACAAAATTTAGGAGTTAAATGTTTATAAATTCAGAAAAGAAAAGGATTAAATGTGTTAATTTGCGAATTTTTGGATTTAATCATTTTATTGCAATGAAAATTTCAAAATTATATAATTAGATATTAAGATTTAATCAAAATTATTAAATTTAATAAGTTAATATTTTTCGACATTGCATTCTTCTGACAGACTGCAAAATCTTTCGACATCATAGGAGACAAGTGGTGCAAACATTGTTTTTATTCGATTTTCTACTAAATTACTTTAAATCAATAATTAAGGACATTATTTACTATAGACTGGAATCTAGAATAAAGTCTAAAATTCAAGATTTTCAAGTGAAATAAATTAATTTTAAAATTCATAATTTAATCTACTTTATGCAAATACAGTCGGTAATCGTATTATGAACCACCGATCTTATGAATAACTGCTTCTCATGAACAGATATTAAGAAACCAAATTAGTTAAAGCTATAGATTATAGTAATTAAAAAGTTACCGTTCATATGAACAATCGATGGTATGAACAGATTTGTCAAAACCAAACGTGTTCATGACAACGATTACCGACTGTATGCTATAATATTATGTTTGACAACTTAATAAAAGAAAAATGAATTTCCTGAATTTCCTTATTACATATAATGTTTATGCACTTGAATGACTAAATGCATGTAACTTTTTTATTAATTAAGATAATTCAATCAATTAATGTTGATAAGTATAAATTATAATAATTCTATTCATTATAGAGTAGAGTAGTGTTTTGAAAAACGTATTGTATTTTGTTGAAAAAATTTCTGCAGTTAAGAAATTAAACATTAAACATTAAAAAACTTCATTTCTTAGCTAAAAACAATGTCCATTTTGATCATAACACTGTTTACAACGTTTTACCAATTCTTCAAAGATGTTATGCCAATTTTCTGGAGTTAATTTTCGAAACAAAAACTTTTCACAAAAGTTTGACTTCTTGATCGTTGTTAAACATTTTTGTTAAACTAACTTTAGATTAACTTGTTAATCTTGTTAAACTTTTTTACTCTTAATTGTGATTTTAATTTTGAAAATAATCTAAAGCCATAAGAAGCCATACAAATTTTCACAGAGATTTATAAAAATTATTTTAAAATTGTCACAAATTTCTTGCGGCAACTTTCCTAATAAAAGCAGACTTTTAATAAAAATTCTCTGTTGAATTTTAATGATTACTTCTTTGAAGTCATTTTGTCAAAAAAGCAAAACATTTTTCAAAACACAACTCTATTTTATGCTCAATAACTTTTTAATCCTTTGTACTATTAAGATAAATTTGATTGGAATTTAAAGCTTAATATATTTCTTATGAAATGCAACAAAGATTTAGTTGAATGTAAAACGCGAACATGACATGACATGCCGCGATTGATGAGATTTGCATTAATTGGCTCGCTTTTGCTTAAGTTTTTGAATTTTAAATTATGTCAATACTTTGAAACATAATAATACGAGTTTAATTATTAATACCATAATAAAAAATAATTTTAATTATCTACAAAACAATTTTTTTAAACAAAGAGAAATTGAATTAATTTTTGTGCTTAAGATTTTATGTTTGATAATAAAACAGATAGCGATTGAATGTTGATAACCATTTATAAATGTTGATACTGTTATGAACTAAGATTATTAAGAAAAATTTATTTTTAAGTATATATTAGAAAATAATTAAAAATTTTTATCCGATTATCTTAAATATCTACATAAACCAATCGAATACTTTGTTATACCGCTTTAGGGGCATCACATTCCAATTAAACATAGATGCATACCCTTTAAAAGGCCATAAAACTATAAAATAAGTGAAGTTTATTTTAATGAACATTTTAATTGGAAGGCAATTCTCGAGATATTTGGAGAAATCTTTTAATTAGATGTTATTTTCTAATGATAGAGTAACAACAAAATGCGTCCATATTTAATTAAACAAATTTATTTTTCGTTAATCATAATTTAATAGTATGGAGTTATTAATGCTAATTATTAATATGTAAAATTATTATTTATAATTATAAATAATTATTCATTATTTATTTATTTCTATTTATAATTAGATATATTAATTATTTAATTAAATTAAAATCTAATTAAAATTATTAAATATTATTTTATATCAATTATTTTATTATTAAAAAAAATAATTTTAGAAATAATAGTACTCTGTTTATATAATATAAAGTAATGACATTCCTCTGCCAAATGTCACTCTTAACTTTCTTAATATCAGCATAAGTTATAAATGTCTATTAAGATGAGCTCCGAGAAAAGCATCTAAAATTTAAGTCATGCCATATGAAATAATTTCACTCAAGCATTAAGAAAGCGAAGCAAGAATTGAAGTAAAAAAACACATGAGATGTTATTCATTTTAGTGGAGCGGATGATCATATCGAATCTCGAAGAAGTGTGTTGTCCACGCGTCCATCTGTTAGCACAGCGTCTTCTTATATACAATTCATACTAATTATGGACTTGTTATGCAATTGTGCTAATTATGCTATTATACTATTCTATACGTGTAAAAACGTATGTTTATTATTATTACGTTTGCTTAATAATATTATGCAACATACATACGACATACAGAGTCGTTCAGATATTCAATTATTTTAAGAGTGTTTAACAAATAAAAATTAATTTTAAATGTTTTCCATCTGTGAATACTCGTATCTTCTGTAGAAAGTAAAGAAAAAGATTCATAGAAAAGATTCATTCAAAGAAATATGAAATATTTAAATAAATAAATAGTAAAAGAAATAGATAAATAGATAGATTGATAGAGAGATAGAGAGATAGAGCGAAAGAAAGAAAGAAAGAAAGAAAGAAAGAGAGAGAGAGAGATTTAAATGTTTAGTTTAATTATTATGATTTTTAAGGAAATTTAAAATAACTTATTAAACCATATGAAGATTTTATAATCATTATATCTCTGAATTGATAATTGTTGAATGAGTTGTATTCAAAGTTTTCATTAACTTTATATACTGTTGATACAGACTCTATATATAGTAATTATTTTTAATAAATAACAATTAAATGATAGTCTTCTTACTTAATTTTTTTTGTAGATATATAATCCTTATATAATCCTTTTGTCGCATTTATCGCAACCAAAGAATTTCATAAAATATTTTTACTAATTAGGTATTAAAAACAAAATTCCAAACTTAATGGTATGTTAAATAGTAATACTTATATTCAATATGTAATTTAAATAAAGAATTCTGTATTTCGTTTACATTTATTAATATACTTTAATTAATTCAACTATAAGTTTTTCTAAAATTTGCAATTGTATAAAATTTGTATAAAGAGCACAAAAACACTAATGCAAACGCAAATTTCTTGTTTAGCATAAAGTAAAGGACGTATAAACTGTATAATAATATCATAAACATAAATAATTTTATTTAATTTATGTTAATACAAAAATAATTTTTAAAATTTTTCTTTAGATTTATTTTAAACTCTATTTATTTATTGCAATAAATTCTTAACAGCTAATAATTTAAATGTTTGAAAGTTTCATCTAATATTATAAAATTTTATAGCATAACTAATTTATTTTAAAAGAACCTAATTATAAATTTTATAATTTTATCAACTAATTAATAAATTTAATTATAATTATTATAAACTTTACACAAAAAATAATTATTATATCTGATTCTCATTCATAAAAAGAAATGTTTCAAATTTGTTGTTATTATTATTTATGATCTTATATAACAAAACTATAAGATAAAACTTTTGCAATAGTTTGAGGTGCGTGTGCTAATACATAATTTATGCTTACATTAAATTTATGTTTCCTTTTCGATATAAATCGTTAATAAATTTAGTGCATTTATTAAAATCAATAGATTTATTCAAAAACTTTATGGTACATAAAATTAAGATTGAATTTTATTATTCATATTTTTATGTCAGCAAAAACTTTATAATAAGCTGTTTTATTTAGCTTAAGCTCTTTGAATTAAGCTTATTAAAAGTCATTAATTTAATAAATAAATTTTTATATAATAAATTAATAATAAAATATAAGTTATCGACTATTATATTTTATATAAACATTATATTATTTTTTTTATATAAGAGATATTACCAAAGTTAGAGATAGTTAGAGATAGATATTGAATTATACATTATATTTAACAACAGATATTTGTAATTAAGACTCACAAAATCAATTTAGGCTTAAGTTAATATAGAATTTATACCTTTCAAGTGAAAGGTTAATGCACTTAAGGACAGACCAACGTTGTAAGCATGAAAAAAATAACTCAATAATATACATGTTGAGCATAAAAAGGCGTCAATGTGTGCTCAATAATGGATTTGTAACTTTATAATCGCGATTTAATGCGTTAACAGCTTGTTTATTATTTATTATAAAAGTCGCACTTTTTGTTGATGTCTCACTGCATAATAAGTGGCGCAAACTTATTGCGAACTTATTTTTTCCTCCTACTACTCCTAAAGCGGTAATCTCAACAAATTACGCAGCTTTACGTAATCTATTTTGCATCTGGACTTGTGAGGGAATTTGATGAGGGGATAAATTGAAGATGGGATAATGCACGGCACGCGTCACAAATATAACACACTCACGCCATACAGCTCTCTCTACACTCTCTACAGCGCTATACAGTGCAACAATTGCGTGGTGTAATTGAAGCTCTGTTTGTGAGAACACATTTGCTGAACACATGCAGTCCTAATACGATATTGCTATGAGAGAGAGAGAGAGCTTTAATGCTTATAATGGCGATAAACCAAAAATAGATTAAATGAGCATAATATGAATATGAGCTGTGAGACTATGGGTAAGACTATGGGTAAGACTATGGGTAAGACTTTAGGCGAAAAATATACAATATTTATATAAAGAGGTGTTGCTGTGTTGCTGACATCAAGACATTTACTCAAACATCTCTCATAAACATATTCAATTATCTAAAGATTATAGTTTGAAAATAAACAATTTCATATTTAATTATATATTTTTATAAGCCTTTTCACTTATTTGGTAATAGATATTCTCTTGTTGTGCACAAACAATAAACAACATTATTAAAATTAAATATCACTTTCACCAAATTTTTACCTATACGTATCTTTAATTACTTGCATTTCGATAATTTTATAATTAGTTTCCTATCCTCTGAAACGGGAAAATTGTTCACATTAATTGTAAAAATTAACACCTAAAATCTATCTAAAACCTTAAATTATAATCTATTTATTTACTTTTTAATATATAAAATATAAGAAACCTTTAATAAAAAATATACAATGAATAAATTGAGTAATAAATAACTAATAAATGATAAGAGGAGTGGTCTACAAAGTCAACAAAAAACCAATTTGAGTTTGCATTTGACGTCTTTTATTTTAATATGATGTCACATTTATTATTCTGGAATAATTTATAATTTATTATTATAATTTATTATTCATTAATAATTAGTTTATTTATAAGTATGTTGTTTGCGATGTAAATAAATGATATTATTATTAAAATTTTGAATATTTCAGTAAATTTTATGTACATAATATTAAGTTGATATTTTTAAAAATTTTATTCATTAAATAGATCTCGAGTACAATTATAAAGTTATTTTTAAAAATAAGTAATAAGTTAATTATTAATGTAAATGAAATTTTAAAATTCAAGTCTATTTAATATTTTTCAATTAAGGAAAATCATTAAGTGTGAAATGAAATGAAACGAATATGTTTACAATATTATCATAAACTATTTTAAGTTTTTAAATGAGCATATTATAAATTATAATTACAAAGTTTTAATTATCCAACAATTTAAATGAATTATTTAAATTATTTACTAGATTGTACTTAATTTAAAATAATGATAAATACACTATCGTAATACACTCGAATACACTAATGTATTAGAGTTTAAATTCTTCTTTTTAGTTCTATTTAAGTTATAATATTAATCTTTAAAATTAATAAAGAGATTTCTACAATATTCACGGAAATTAAATTTTAGAAAATTAAATACTATTTTAAAGTTAAAAGTTATTAACAAAAATATTGGTAAATATAGTATTTGAAAATATTTACATAATCAAAAAATAAATAATAGAAACCTAGTTAACTAAAAATATTTATGGATCAATGGTGCGTTAAAAATTAATTTAAACTACATTATAACTCAAAACAAAACAATAAATAAATAAATCTATAGTCTATAATCTATAATCTATAATAAATAAATG
The DNA here is from genome assembly GCA_034699355.1 of Microtritia minima. Lineage (NCBI taxonomy): Eukaryota > Metazoa > Arthropoda > Arachnida > Sarcoptiformes > Euphthiracaridae > Microtritia > Microtritia minima. Next base: position 15,413 of record JAQIYA010000780.1, read on the forward strand.
CTTAATTAAAAGACAAAATCAAAAATAGATTACTTGGTTATAAAAAATCGCTTAAAATATACAATTTATAATATACATCAAATTATTTTCCACTTCAAATGTGTCTTAATATACAGCGAATAAATAACAAACACAAGTATAAGTTTTTTAATTCAAGTGATAAAGAATTTGAAGAAACAAAGTTGATTATAGAGAAATGAAACAGTGCTTAATATACAAAGAGAAGGATCATTCATCAAAGCAAAACAAACTCACACATAGGTGGCCGACATATTCGCAGACAGTTTATAATAAACCGAGTTTAAAAAACCTTTTTTCTACATGCAATGCGAGCGAAATTCATAGCATTCATTGCCACTGAAGAGAGCGAGTCTCAAATGACCGCACCTATTCTAATCTTATTTGGCGTGACGTGACCATTGCTTGGCTTTGTTTACCAAAGGTGTACTGCTTTTACTAAATTTTATTCTCAAAATATAATTTTTGCAAATTAGCAGTCAAAATATGCGACTTGTATTATGCAAATCATGTTCATTTTGTTGGGGATAAACATTAGGCGAAATAACTGTGAACAAGTCCATGAATAATAACTTCATAATAATATTTAATGCAATGCTATAAGTGTATGAAGCACTTGAAAGTAGGCGCACAATAATAGATCAAAACATATTTGTTAGAAAACTTGAGAAAATGCCATCAGAAGCTCATCTTCAAACGAGTCACGCCAGCGATCGAGAGCTGGCAAACACTGCCAACACTGGCAAACAGGTCTCACTAATTTGTAGTAACTTAAGTAACGACAAGCTCAACCTGAACACAATAATAGGTGTCAATTATGAACATCAACATTACTATTAAACACGTCGATATAATCACTTCTAAACGTAACTTCCATCTAATAATGTATAAAACATATCAACTCAGGTAAACATTTAACATTTTAATGTGCTATCTATTAAGAATTGCATCTAAAATCAAATCAAACATATCGCATATATTTGGTTTTAGATAAACGTAATGTATCTAATGTTATAAATATCTTACTAATAAAAATGGCATTTGAAGAAAAAATAAAATTTATAACTCAAGTAAACTTTCTCAACAGATAGTGTATGAGATAATTAATGGATATATTATTATTTTCAATTTAGGATAGAAGGACACCAAATAAATGAGCAATAAATGAGTGGCAAACCTGCTTAAACTGTTCTTCAAACGTGTATCCCTTTCCAGCCTCAATACTTTGTATGGCCGGCGAAGAAGATGGTCCCGAAGAACCAGAAGCACCACTGGGCGAGGAACTTGATATCAGTGTAGACATGGGAGCCGTACCGCTCATATTAGCAGAACTTGTGACTGCGTTCAGTGGAATTGCGCTAACGTTCGACGACAGGGCCGCGAGTCCGGCGAAGTGCGCCGGCAGGCCGGCCGCGGC
>JAQIYA010000781.1:0-16825 GCA_034699355.1 Microtritia minima
AGATTTACTTTAAACATTTTAAAAATTCAATTTTTTCTCTTTTTATTACAAAGGAATATTTTTATTTATTCAATTATTTATCATTGAAAAATGAAATATGATTTATAAATTTATTCTTTTGTATTTAATGGAGTGATATATGAATATTTAACTTAAAATTGTTTTTATTACTATAAAAGATTTTTTCATTAATAGTCAAAAATGCATTTTGAAAGTAATTAATAGTAAAATCATATAATTAAGTTATCTTTTAATTATTATTTTCTTTTTAAGAAAAAAATTATTATTAGAGATTTGAATATTAAATTTATATTTTAACAATTCCATTATGCAAATTAACTGACATAAACATAAGCATTTTAAATCTGAAAAATTTACTCTTAATTTAAATTTTTTAACTATCATTTTGCCGATAAAATATTATGAGCTGAATATGACTTTTATCTTTAACTTTTGACTTTTAAGTTTGTTACTACATAATTATGATCATTTTTAACTTATTTTAGGTGGTTCTGGTATTTCTTCTATCAATAGCTTCATTAGTAATTTACTTCATTGATGCCTCGAGGTAATCATTATATTTTCTATTTTGTTATACTTGCTTTCTATAATCATTTTCAATTAGTTTATTTTAATTTGATCACATTGAAGTAATTTTTGAATTAAAATTTTTATAGCGTTGAATACTTAAATTAGATAACTATTAATGGTGTTTAATCTAACATAACTAATGTGATTCTTTATTGTATTTATCTTATTTAATACTAACCAGTACTGGACCCGAAGGATTGGGGTAAGAGTTACCACTAACTCATCTTTGAAATGATTGACATTAACTCTATCGTTATTTTAATTGAATATAATTAACTATTTATATTTCAAATCGAATAAATGATTTATTTAGTGATAACGTGGAAAAATGTCAGAAATGGAATGATAACGCCACACAACAAGTTGATCTTGCATTGAATATTTTCTTTATGGTTTATTTTTTTATCCGCGTAAGATTAATATTTCATTTAATTATTAAATAAATTTTTAAACCCATTATTTTAATAGTTCATCGCAGCCTCAGATAAACTTTGGTTTATGCTCGAACTTTATTCTTTTGTCGATTACTTTACAATTCCTCCATCATTTGTTTCCATTTACACTGAGCGCACATGGATTGGTAAACATTTTTAATTAGTTATTTTAAACAAATATTATTAAGCAATAATTTTAACAGGTTTGAGATTTTTGCGTGCTCTACGGCTCATGTCATTTCCAGATATATTACAATATTTAAACGTATTGAAAACTTCATCGTCCATACGACTCGCTCAGTTAGTGTCTATTGTTGTTTCCGTCTGGCTTACAGCTGCAGGTCTTATTCATCTCGTAAGCTAAACAATTATATTTAATTAAAAAGATTTGATCTAAAATATGTAAAATTATAATTATTTAGCTCGAAAATTCTGGAGATCCACTACAATTTGAAAACCGTCACACACTTTCATATTGGGAATGTGTTTATTTTCTAATTGTCACGATGTCTACAGTATGTAAAATATCAATTTTCTTATTTACTTATTTCATTACATTGTTTCCTTGATTGTTGATAAAGCTTAATAAATCCATTGAAACATTTAAAGAAATAAAAGCTAAAAGAGTAATTTGCATTACAATAATACATGTATACATGTATTGTAAATTTTATATTGAATTTTTAAATACAAAGAAATTTGTGTTATTTTGGCTGTTTGTATTCTTATTGGGTACTATTTTATACCTTATATGATCCAATTGTTATCCATTCACGTAAAAAGGGAAGACAAGTCCTGTGCCTTCCTTTCTGTCAAAATGGTACCCATTTCGTATATTTTTTTGACGCCAAAGATGGCCTATAAGTTGGTCAAGTTAGCCAAAATAAATTGATAAATTTTTTATAATAAGCTAATCGTAGAGTATTTTTAGAGAGATAATCTAATAAAAAATTTTATGACAATGGTTTTATGCACAACTAAAATGACTTAAAGCGCGAATTCAAGTAATCGCTCATTTAATACAAAAGCTTAAATAAATCCCAATTCAGAATATACAAATATGAGTGAAGCGAGTGTTTGGTTAAAATCAATTAAGAAAATTCTACCTTCATTATATGTACCATTAGGTTTAAATACCATCTTGGTTTAGGTAGAATTTCTTACCTTATAATGAAAGAAATCATCGCTCCCGACAAAAGAAAGAAAGTAAAGCTGACGACAAAATAGTTTACTTGAATACACTATTTTGACATGAAAGGTGTTCTTTGAGTTGGACAATATAGCCAATATAAGTGGCTAAATATTCATATCGGTGTTTACTCATAATAAGTGAACGATCTTGTTTTAAGTTCTAGTTTTTCTTGTTATTCATGCTTATCAATGGCAATGAAATGAATAGTTTAATAATTTATTATTTTATTTTAAATAATTTTTAATTTAATTATTATTAATTATTTATATTTATTTTTGCATATTAATTACAAATACACCATAGAATTAAAAACATAGCTCTTATACTAATTGCCTAATTATTGTATCATTATTTGAAGTTATTTGATATATTAAAGAAATCTATAAAGCGGTTATAATTGTAGTCTTAAACTATTTATACTTTCAATATTAATTAATGAAAAATAACTATTTAATAGGTTGGATATGGAGATATTCACTGTCGAACAACACTGGGGCGTACTTTTATCGTACTTTTTATATTAGTCGGTCTGGTGAGTAGAATTTCATATGCATTCATATATCAATGAGATTGAATCAATAGCGGCTCCCATTAAAACTTTGATTAATTTGAATCTATATAATTACTCCGTTGCCAAGTATTTTTGATTCTATTTGAGTCTCTCTCTATCTTTAAATATTTTCACTCTCGTGCAGCTTTCTCTCTGTCACGTGCTATCTGTAAATTGTTTCTTACCTGTCAAATGAATTTGGTATAATAATCTTAGTCACATCTATGATTCTTGCTTTGATTCTTGTATGGTTTTGCTATAATACTTTCCTTATTTTTATTATTAGTTCATAAATGTAGCACAGCTTGTATTATTGTATTGCTAATTGCATTAATTATTATTTGCCAAATGTTTTAATCAATAAATGACATTATTTCTAATAAATTGGTATAACATTAAAAAAAACTAATTAAGCATATTTAAGCAAATTTATTATATAAGTTAATGAAATTTTTTATGGAAAAATGATATAAATTCAGATTTCGTGATCACTAAAATACAAGGGGTGGATAACAATTTGCAATTTCAATATTAATAACTTTACATTTTAAAAATATTCCAATGAAAATATTATCAAATAATATATAAAAATTAATAGTAGAACTTAATTATATAAATAATAAAATTAATCCTGTTGTTAAATACGAATTTTAACTTATGTTATAGCATTTTAATAAAAAATATTTATATAACATAATATTTTCGTATCGTACATCTAAAATAAATTTATTTATGTAAATATATTGATTATTAATGCAAAATTTAATGTAATGCTCAATATAGAGATAATAATGACTTACTCGAGAAATATCAAACCACTTCGTGCATAGCAAATATCAAGCGTTTTCAATACAATTAATTTCATTAATTAAATATTAATATACTTGAAAAGTTAGGAAATTATAAGCATCAAAACCGTAATCAAAGACAAGTTCAATATACTAGACCAATATTTAAATAAGAGCACAATCAGTATCGACATTTTTACTGTAAATATTATGTTAATAAGGTTAATACAATCTAAAATCACAGCTTAATTATAATAAAAACAATAAATATTGAAATTGTTCATTTATGATGTCCACCCTCTGTGGTCTTGAAATGCGAACATGCGTTATTGAAAATTTACATTTACTTTATATTTTCTGTGATCGTTTTATTGATTACTTTAATTTTCTAATATAGTGGATATATAGTTGAGTATGAAATACAAATTTACCGAAAACATTGATTTGGTAAAAATCTATTTGTAAATTAGTTTCAAGAAATGAAAAATAAAATAGACTATAAAATATTTTTATTTTTATAAGACTTAATTTTATAATTGATGCTTTTTTGTTATCTATTTTCATACTTGTAATATGATTGAGAAACATCGATGAGTTCATCGTTGGCTTAGTAAAGCTCAATAATTAAGTTCAGTGTTTTTAAGTTTAATAGATAAATACTTGTATTATGAATAAGTTTCAGTTAATGCTAAATAATCTTTTGTCTTAAATTATAAGAATATCGCTTAATGATTAAATGCATTATAAGTTGTGGACTATTAATTATACTTACGTTAGTCCTAATTTTTATTTTAGAACTTTTTTGTTTAAATTCTTCAGAAATTAAAATATTTATAATTTTGAATTTAGATCTCTTTACTTTTTGAAATTCTACAAATATTTTGTTTATCAGTTTAATCATTCATTAAAAAATTTGCTGTTAATTTTACATTTAATTGTAAATAGTTATTGCTTATTAATTGCCATTAAAATGGCGTTTCATTAATATTTTTAGATTGCATTGACTTAATAAAAGCATTTAAATTTATAATCAAATCAAATCATAATATTCTTAAATAATAAAAAATGTTTATAGATTTAAATTTGTATTATTTTAAACACCATTTTTTGTGAATTAATTAAAATTCTAATAGTATCGCTTTAGAGCAACACTATTATTTTTGTAATATTCTATGAATAAATTATCAACACATTACTATTAGTATACTAAATAATCAAATTAAAAATTAATTTAATTTAATTAACTCGTAAAACAGACTTTCTATGTTTTTATGTGCATATGCTATGTTAATATTAGTGCATTCTTTAGTTTCATATGAATTTCAAGCATTATGATTATACAAACTATAAATTTATTTTCCATTCCATTATTCCCTTCTTAATAGGTTATCTTTGCCTCTTGTATTCCCGAAATTTTAGAATTAGTTGGAACGCATCCCAAATATGTTGGAGAATTTAAGCGCGTTCCTGGAAAAAGGTGATCATTGTTGTGACCATTATTGTACTAGTATTGTGATCATCTTTGTCGCTATCATTGTAACCTTTTGTTGTGCTCTTGTATTATGCTTTATTCTAACAATTCTTAGATATAGTTTTTGCTTTGATTACTAATGACTAAAATATAGTAGAAAAGATGATAGTAATGATTAGCAGTAATTGTGAACTTCAGTTCGAGACTCAGTTGAAAGCTGCACGTGATCTATACATATTGTTAGTGTCCAAGTAATGCATATCCATTTGTCCATTTGTGAAATTTGTTGATATTTCATATCGAATACCTCGATCGACACGCGTTACCAAACCAAACACTCCTTCCTTAATCCACACATAGTTGCTGTTAACTTAGTAATTGCCAGTTTGGGGGTCTCGTAAACTAATTGAATTTCTCTTTTTCTTTTCTCTATCATTTTTGCCATTTTCGTATTTCATGCTTAATAAATCGTTACTAAATCGTTGGTAATTCGTGTGACGCTTTAAATGGGATGCCAATGGGATGTGAATGTGATGCCACTCCGTTCACTTTGCTTCCCGCAAACCCAACCCCAATTGAACGCTTGCAGGCTGTGTTTGCCTCATTGGTGCCCGAAATAACCGAATTGGTGGGCCATCCCTCCAAATATGCTGGCAATTACCAAAAGAATCCCGCAAAAAAGTATGTCTATATTCTATTGTCTTTGTTCAATGCCTCATCTATTATTTTCAAATGTTCTTCAATTTATACGCTCTTTTGCTTTATTTGTGTGTGACTGTCTTCAAACAATATTGTATCTAATATGAAGCTATAGTCATATTAATAGTCATATAGTCATATTAAATATAGTAATCTTAAATCATTTTCTATAATAAATATTCATATGCAGAAACTATTAATATTGCAATTTATTGCAGATCTTTATCTAATTATTAATTATTAAATTAATGCGTTTTGTTATTCAATAATGAAAGGTTTTGAGTTAGAATTAACGACTCTATTTTGATTTATTTTCATTTTATAATCTATATTAACAGTTAAAAGTGCCTCTATTCATAAGGCATTAAACATTACGTTCGCGACTCCTAGTTGTTATACTCTTTACGTATAAGCTTAGGTAAATGAGCCTAAATTTCGTAAACCTTTTATTTTTATCTATGCATTAATTGAGCTAAAATATAATATATATGTTTTAATATTAGAATAAAAATAGAATAAGTTTAGATTAAGAAAAGTAATATTTAAAGATTAATAAATCATTATCTTACGCATTCACTACATGGTATAAATTATGGTTTATATGTATTATATATTTATTAAATTAATATTTATATGTATGTGTAATATTTATATCTATATGCAATATTTATATGTAAATCTTGAAAATTGAAACATTTTGTGTTATTGAGGCAAAATCTAAATTCAACAATTTTGAGATCATTGTAAAAATACAAATTTTACGATTAATATTTATTTATAACTGGATATGAAAAATAAATTCTCTTTAGGAAAGTCTTTAAGAATCAGTTGTGATCTAATGTAGTATCGACTTGATTAACTCGAATTAAGCATCATTTATTTTGTAAGACTGTGTCGGGATTATAACCTTTAAGGTCTGAAACTGTGGCAACTCTTAATAACTGACATTTATTGCGAAGAATTAAATCCTTTTACTCTTGAATTGAAGATTAGTTGTCTCTTCGAAAGATTAGTGATTCAATTCTTACCCGCCTTAAGCTCTGATATCTTTCAATACTATTAATTTCTTTAAAACTTTCACAGCAAAAAATTCTCTTGAATACAAATGACTGTAAAACTAGACTTATCACTCGCTTTGGCTTAATCCTTATAGAATTAATCTTTCTATAAGGAAAGTATTTAAAAATTATTCGCAATGCAGCCAAAGGTTATCGAAAATTGTATAATTGATTACATCGTGAAACTCTTTTTAAAATTAAAAAATGTATATTGTATTTATTTCTCAATATTTTTGTAATTACCCAATACAGGCATTGCTGTAGCATCTCTTTAAATTTCATTCATTAATTAAAGTTTTACACGCATATTCATTATTAATTTTATATATTTCATTATTATTAGATAAAATTTAATTTTAACACGTCAATTGTTATTTTTGATTCTAATGAAAATTGATGGTATTTAAAATACTCATAACTCAGTTCATTCAACTAAATTTTTATTATTAATTTGTGAAACAATTTAAGCGAAATAATTACAACCTAACGCGCAAAATAATAACTTTAAATTTATGCACAGTTTTATACAGTTTTAATGTTGTAAAGTACAACTTTATTTCTATCTAAATGTTATGTTAGAAAATTGTGTTTATTAAACCATAACTAAATTAACAATTAAGTTAATTTAATTAAATTTAATTGATCACAAAGTTTAATCTGTATTCGCGTAAAATCATAAGTTCACACTACATAAATCAAAACACGTTTTTCACGTGCTTTTTAAATTTTTGTAACATAAATCATTAAAATCAAGTTTACTTAATGTATTTCTTTGTAGTGAGTGCGTTGAATAATGAATGTTATTTTGATATTATTCATAATTTATATCACTTAAATATAAAGTATTAATGTTATTGATTAAAAATCACAAATCCTTTCATCTATATATCTCAAATGACAAATCTGTTTAAAAATATCTCAAATTTTTAAAAGTTAAAAGATTTGTAAAATTAATAGAATGGCGAGTTAACGCTATAACTTTATTTATTGGACGGATTATTAATTAGCAAATTATTTATTCCAAATTTTTCATTCCTGCTTAAATTATATTAATATTTTCTTTGATATGAATATTTACTACACAGTTATTACTCTCAAATTTTATTCAACTTTTTATATAGACTTAAGATGAATGATTCTCGTGTGGCTATCGCTTCATTTTTACTATGGAAAAGAGAGACTCAAAATAAGAATAAATTCTATTATTCATATATGTATAAAAACCGTTTATTGGACTTTTTGATGCATTATAAATGAAAATATTATAATAAATTCTGCAATTTTTTTAATGGGATTTTTACATTTTAACAGATATAAGAACTGGGTAAACGATAAATGCAAAATTTAATTTAAATTTGATCCTCAATAGCATAAACTTAATTTCCATTAAGATTAAATATTTTCATTGCCGAAAATTCTCCTCCATTACCTCTCATAACTTAATTATTTTAACTTCCGTTTAACCATTCTTGGACTTTAAAACTTAGGCTGTATTTGCCTCATGTATACCTGAAATAATTGACTTAATTGGTTCGCGTCCAAAATATGGTGGAACATTCAAATCTGAACGTAGAAGGTTTGCATTTCTTTTACTTTTTAAAGTATTAAAGATTTTCAAGTGAACATTAGAGGCCTTCTCGTTCGCTATAATTAATTATATCTCTAATTTTTGTTGTGTTTGCATTTTAATGTCGTCATCAAAGCTATAATCCTTTTAAGATTTAATTGTTTTGAAATTTCTTGTTTTATAAAACAGTATATAAATAGGAGGCCTCTATTGCACCAAAAACTCAAAACTTGTAAACATTTTGAGTCTCTCATATCCTGATCTGTTCATTAACGGACAGTTGCATTTAAAATTGATTCACTGTTTATTAATAACAAACATAACATTAATCTCAATGCTTGCCTAATGAAGGCATATCGTAGTTTGCGGGCACATAACTTATGAAAGTGTAAGTCACTTTCTTAAGGATTTTTTACATGAAGATCGAGAGGATGTCGACGTTGAAGTGGTTTTTTTGCACAGAAAACCGCCTGATTTGGAACTCGAGGGTATTTTGCATTAAACTAGTTCTAATAAAATTTGATTATATAGCTGTTTTCAAATCAAATTCGCAGGTCTTATAAAGAGACATTTTACTACAGTTGAATTTTTCCAGGGATCAGTCATGAATCCGATTGATTTAAGCCGAGTTAAGGTGATGTATGCTTATATTTAACATTATATCATCTATTCGATCGATTAAATGTGACATTTTTATTCAGTGTTTACTCAACTTCTTTGTCTCTAATATATGCTTTCAATATTTGCTTATATAGGTTCACGATGCAGACGCATGTTTAGTGCTCGCTAACAAGTACTGTCAAGATCCTGATGCTGAAGATGCTGCCAATATAATGCGTGTCATTTCAATAAAGAATTATAGCGACGAAATTAGGGTATGATTGGTTGAAAATATATTATATAATAAACTTTAATTTGATATTTATTTATATATTGGCACACAGGTTATAATTCAATTAATGCAATATCATAATAAAGCTTATTTATTGAATATTCCTTCATGGAATTGGAAAAGAGGTTCGTTAACCATTTAAATAATATTAGGATTATGATTACTGCATCAGCATATATCTACATATATCAACATACATTAATATAACAATATATCAATAAACATACACTCAAAACTGAGTTTAATCTACACTTGATTTTGCGCTCATTTCGATTTTATGAACAGAATTTTAAAAACAAAAATTCTTTCAATAATTGTAACTACTGTATAATGACATTTAGTTTTATGTACATTTGGATTTTATGCACAAATTTTTCGAAAAATTATTGAAAGAATTTTTTAAATTTTGATATTTCATATTTCATAAAATCCAAATTTACATTAAATCAGGTGTACTTTAAACTCATCTTTAAGTGTATCAAAATTTTAAATTATGAAAACCTATTAGATATACATTCTGAATAACATAATTTTAATTGTTAATACATAATTTTGATTACAGGCGATGATGTTATATGTGTCAGTGAATTGAAGTTAGGCTTTATTGCTCAATCATGCTTAGCGCCAGGTTTTAGCACAATGATGGCCAACCTATTTGCCATGAGATCATTTAAAACTGTAAGAATTTCAAATTAAACGTATTGTATTAATTGATTGTTGCAATTCTAGTCACCAGATATGCCTTCGTGGCAAAACGATTACATGTGTGGTACCGGAATGGAAATGTATACCGAAAACTTAAGCGCAGCCTTTGCTGGCATGACCTTTGCTCAGGCATCAGAATTATGCTTTACAAAACTGAAATTACTTTTGTTGGCAATAGAAGTTGCAAACGAAGGTGGAGATGGAAATGCCAATATTGTAATCAATCCTAAAGGCAATCATCGAATTCAAAGTACAACTCAAGGTTTCTTTATTGCCCAAAGTGCTGATGAAGTCAAGAGGTAATCCTCGCCTCTCTTTTATAGCTTTTGTTACTTTTGCGTGAATTTAGCTGAAAGCAAATTTGGACAAATATAGATCCCAGTATTTTTGATGGTATTGTTGCTATAAACACGAAATTCAATAAAGTAATAAACTAATTATTAGTCTATTTCCTAATTTAAGTTAGCCTAACACCTAAACGAAGCTATCATTACATTGTGATGGTTATAAGCTGTGAGCTAATTGAGTTGCTTTGCAGTTCAATTTGAGTTCTTCAGCTATGAGTTCAGACAAAAGTGAACTCAAAGAGAGTTTGTTCTTTATTACATGGCATGCATTTATTTGGCAATACATATGCACTTTTACAGTTCTACCTGTTTTAATAGTTTAGTGTGTGGCGGGAGAGTACTAATAATATGCTAAATTGTGCGAAAGTACTGTTTAGTTTATATAAAAGTTTATAATGAAAATTTTATTCGTTTAAAGTGAAGTAAATATTGAAATTTTAATATACAGTTTATATTTAAAATGAAACATTTTTAATTTAAATTGTAGAGCATTGTGGTACTGCAAGCATTGTCACGACGATGTCAAAGATGAAAAGACTATTAAGAAGTGCAAATGCAAAAATCGTTAGTATTATTTTGATTGATTAAAACAATTTAGTGAACATTCATAATCATTCATAACTAAAACAAGATTTGTAACCTTAAATTAAATGATGGTAAAGTTTACAAATACAAAAATGTACAGTTAAAAACAAACGTTAAACATAAGCTAACCTATAATAACATTTATTTAATAACCTTAACTAACGCACAGCACATTTCTCTTTTCTCGTTTCGCACACTTTGCACCACCAAATTCGCTATTATTTAACCTAAATTGACATTAATGACACGCTTCATAGTCGGAGCATTATTTAAGAAAGGAGTGAGAGTTGTTCAAGCAGTAAATAGCAATGCAGCCATGAGACAATCAAGTATGATTTTCGTTTAACATGTTAACCATTTGTCATTATCATTAGATTCCCTCCAAACGATGTCTGTATTGCACGGCCATTCCTATTGTGTTTTATATATTCGATGACTGCATGCTCATAGTTATTCATTTTGCTTATGTCAAGTGTTTCGTTGCTTTGTATACCTTTTTTAAAATTTTCTGTTTTGTATAATTGCTGTATAATTGATTAATGTATTAGTTTTGATGTAAACTTTAACCAATCTTTGCAAACGCTTAACTAAATGTTGTACTAATAGCTGACAGTGGGTACGGTTTAAGTCAGACGTGCGGAATAGCAGATGGCAATATGTCGTCCATGTCGCTTCATCCGACTAACACTCCTCCTGAAATACCTAAAATCTCCAGAAAGCTTAGAGGTACACACACCACCATTTTCGCTAATTGTTTCTTTACATTTTTCCTACCATTTTATTATTTTGATATTTGTATAATTTTTCACCGGTATATTCTCTTCCTTTATACTTCATATTTAATTTTAAATATTTACTTATTTGTAATAATTAAAGAATTTATTTTAGGAATATTTTATTTAAGTTAAAATCGTTTTAGACTATAAAGTGCTACAATATTAATATTTTTAGGTGAAAATTCAGGTGATCCAAGTGAAAGCAGTAAGTTTGAAATATTATCAATATTAATAGAAAGCAAAAATGTTCTGAATTGTGTTGAATTAGTTCATTTGATACCTCCGTCATCGATTTCATCTTCTGGCGGAAGGAGAGGAGCTCGCAATGGAAAGCATGTCACAACTCCACCTCAAAATAACCAACATTTACAATCTCGTAATAAACTTCAGCCATCATCACAACTTCAACAACAGCCTCAACAACCCTTCAATCAGGTTCATCTCGCTTATGAAGTGAAAAAACTAATGTAAGGATTAAAAAACTAATTAAGATAAGACAACAAATGTTGATTAACACGTGCACCAAATAGGCCGGCGGCAGCACGTCCTGCTGCGGAGCAGCAGATCGTTGCGGGTGGAGGTGGCGCTAATAACGCCGGATTTATTGACTCTAAAGATTTTGATTTTGAGAAAACTGAAATGAAATACGACTCGACCGGAATGTTTCACTGGTGTCCCGCCAGACCTATTGAAGAATGTATTTTAGATAGAAATCAAGCCGCTATGACAGTACTTAATGGTCACGTTGTAGTTTGCCTTTTTGCTGATACGGACTCACCTTTAATTGGTTTAAGAAATTTAGTGATGCCGCTCAGGTATGATTTTGAACTATTATATGAACATTTAATTCGAATGAAACACATTATTTATTATTTACTTAAAATATTATTTCATAGAGCTTCGAACTTTCATTATCACGAGTTAAAACATGTAGTAATAGTTGGAAATGTTGATTACTTGCGACGTGAGTGGAAAATGCTTCAGAATCTACCAAAAATTAGTGTTCTTAATGGTTCGCCATTATCTCGCGCTGATTTAAGAGCTGTTAATATAAACTTATGTGATATGTGTGTCATTTTGTCGGCAAAAATTCCATCTTCTGATGATCCGACGTTAGCAGATAAGGAAGCCATTCTCGCCAGTCTTAACATTAAAGCGATGACCTTTGATGACACGATCGGTGTTATAACTGGCAACTCGGCCACCGGTACTGGCCTGACAAATGCCATTCCTGGCACTTCTCCGCCGCCACTTGTCGTACAAAGGAGAGGGTATTCAATATTCTTTTATAACTGACTATTGGCTAAATAATTGTAATATTATTCAATATTTAGATCTGTTTACGGAGCAAATGTACCACTTATTACAGAGTTAGTGAATGACACGAATGTTCAATTTCTAGATCAAGACGATGACGACGATCCCGACACAGAGCTTTATTTGACTCAACCTTTTGCTTGTGGCACAGCTTTTGCTGTGTCAGTTCTTGATTCTTTAATGTCCACAACTTATTTTAACGCTAATGCGTTAACTCTCATTAGATCTCTTATTACTGGTGGTGCGACACCAGAATTAGAGTTGATTTTAGCCGAAGGCGCTGGTCTTAGAGGAGGGTATTCTACTCCTGAGACTCTAAAAAATCGTGATCGATGCAGAGTCGGACAAATATCACTATACGACGGTCCACTTGCTCAATATGGCGACGGCGGCAAATATGGCGATCTGTTTCTTGCCGCTCTTAGATCTTATGGAATGTTATGCATCGGTATATATAGGTTTCGCGACGCCACTGGAGTTAATGATGCTTCCAGTAAACGATATGTCATAACCAATCCTCCAAGTGATTTATCTTTAATTCCAAGTGATATGGTATGTAATGTTTTGTTTTTACAATGATATTTATTAAATTATGTATTACTAATTATTTACTTTTTAATTGTGCTCTAAAAATTTTTAAAAACTTTTCTATAGTCAAATAAACGTTTTATTAGAAATATTTTAGAAGTTTATGCGCATAAAACAACTACAACTATCCCATCTGTTAGGTTATAAATACTTTATATTTTAATGATACATAATTGTAAAATTAAAAATATTTGAAGAGTGCAAATAAAAAGTAAATAACGAAATAAATAACGAGTGAATAACGAAACAAATGAAATAACTGAACGTTTATGGAAATCCAGATATTCGTGTTGTTGCAATTCGATCCTGGATTGGAGTACTACAAGGCCGACAGAGGACAAACTCAACGCAATCAATTGGGAGAACACATAATGGGCGGTAATCCCACTTCCGTGCCATCTCAACAGCCCGGTCAACCACCTTCTTGACAGATACTTTGTAGCGCTCTTACGGACGGACCCTATTCTTTCATATAAGAGATGGTCTGTGCCGCTCGAGCGCTACGCTGATGTTTGGTTTTACAACGAATTTAAACGAATCTAACTATATATTACTCATTGCAAACATGAATATTTGATTTTCCAAATTATTTTGATAAAAAAGTTATTGTTGTCATATTGACTCAGTTGTGAACGATAGAAATTTTAAAATGTTAATCTCAAATACAATGTTCAGTCATCAAGTATTTGTTTAGATTCAGATATTTTTATTGCCATTAGTTCATTGCTAGAACTTCAAAGGTTTCAATATTTAAACAATTTTCAATATCAAACTTATTGAAATTATGATTTAAATCACTTCTAAATGACAAAACTGTCATTGTTGTCCTTTTTGCTACTTTCTTTGTATCATGTTATTCACTGTTGCTCTCAATTTACTGTACAGTATATATATTTATTAGATTATCAATGTTATAATTTATGAGAAATTTGTTCAATTTTGACACCGATTCGCTCTATTTTCAATATTTTATATCAAATTGTTTTAAACCTATTGTTGAATGTAATTGTGGAATGTTTTGTTAAACACTTTTATTTATTATAAGTAAATATATTAATAAACAACGAAATAAAAAAAAGTTTAAATAAATAAAATTTTTAATTTTAAACTGAGCTTTAAGTAGAAATTTTTTTATGTAATTTTCTCTGTTATATATTATAACAATATTAAATCCCTTCCCTTTTCCTTCAAAGAAAAAGATTAGCCATTGAAAGACAAAATAGTAGATTTTTTAAGCTGATTATGACAGAAGTAAGCTTATGAATTTGACATGTCTGTCTGTCGGTACTCCTAACGAAAGCAAACCTTAAGTATGGTCAAAATATATTATTTGAATTATTGCAATATTTGCATTTTTAAAAAACTTTTAAAAAATCAAAAGATAAGTTGAGCATTATTGACTGATTTGGGTTTTTGGGTAGATTGTAGGTGAGTGTTTTGCAAAAATATTATTGGAAAATATAATTAAAAGTCAATTATTAAAATGAAAAGGCCAACTAAAGCATAAAGTCAGTATTTAAATACAGAAAACGCGAGCTCTTAGAGTTATAATAGATATGATTTATAACTCGAGTTAATGTGTGTAAAATTCTAAAATTAATGTTAAAATCATCTCAATTGTCAGTTGTGTGTTCTTTCTTATTTAAATCAAAATCTATTAAATAATGATTTCATAGATAGAAATGATATCAACAATTTTTTTAAACTTTTTAATTGTTGATGTTTAATTGATATTAAATTTTTTATAACTTTTAATTATTTTTTTAATTAAAATTATTAAATAATTCTGTTTTATCGAAGCAAATAAATATATATAATATCTAAATTCTTCACAGACATTAAATTATTTATATGTGAAGTCTCCTTTAAAACATAAATGATTATTATCTTAGCCAAGACCTTGAGACGATAACTTTAACATAACACATAAATTATAATCACACTTTTAAATGTGAAACATCCCGATTTCTACGAATTTTTAAATAATAAATGATTTTCTTATTTTGTTTAAGACACTGTGTTTTAATAATTATTTATATTCATTTATAGCTTTGTCCGGAAAGTAAATACACAAAACTGATCAATTAATTAAAAATACGATTAAAAACATGTATTATAGAAATTCGAATAGTATTAGACTTAATAATCTATTAATGTTTTTATCATCTAAAAGTTATTTTATTTAAATCCATAAATATATATTCTAAATTTTTCTTTTGTCAAATATTTTGTCGACATATAAATTTAATATATGTGTTTAAAAATGATTAAGACTCGGTTAACTATGTGACCATTACTACTAATTTATGTTAATGTACTAAAATTTCATATAACACTTTGACGTGTATTTATTAGAATAACTTACTAAATACACGAATTAATGTAAAGTAAACTAAATCATTGATACTGAAGAAACGGAATATGAATTGAATAGTGACGTCAAATTGCAATCCCAATAGTATCTCAATGCTATCAGGTTTGACTTGAATGAGGAAAATGTCTCAATATTTCTTCTCAATTATTGCCTTCAGGTTGTATTTAACTACAAATGAATACATTTTGATCATACTCTTTGGTGTAAATGAGGCCAAACAAGCTCTTGATTTCTGACAATAGTTATATAATGTTAAATTGTTTTTCGAACAAATATATCAAATTTATATGTGAACAGTTTCAACAGTGTAACAATTTATCACAACACTAGAAAAACTTTATTAAATATTGGTCACAACACAACTTTAGTTTGCTATACTTTTGATAGTATTTGCTAATAAATAATGCCACAAATGATTTTGATTTTTTTGTGATGATCGCTATTAACAGTATTTAAAAACTTGTTATAAATATGTATCTTATGATGTTTTCAATTATGTATTGGCATTAATAAAGATATGCCGAAGTTTAAAGTAAACAAACAATTAACTAAAAATTTCGTAAACTTGAAATTGTCATTACATTCAAATATAGTGAAGGTATAAGAGATTATATAAAGTGAGTCCATGACCGATATTGCTGTGCTACAGAAATTTAATTAAATTAAGTTATGACGAGTAAATCATATAATAACGTACAGCCTTGACTCGATGTCTATCTGTATCGCAAGCAGATCATGATATCCATGTGCCTGTTCTACTCATTTGCTACCCTTTTGCGTATGAAGTGATAAAGTGTCGAATTTGGACAAATGTATGCTTCATTAACAGGTGTTTTGTTATCTCTTAAAACTTATTTTGTTGTATAACTTTTGGAATATGAAATTTGGTGA